>JASAMW010004974.1:0-10827 GCA_030247985.1 Epsilonema sp. ZAB3_2
TGGTACCGTGACAAAGTCTTCACAGTATGGAATTCTTACTCCCTCATATTAAAAATTCTCGCATACATGCACTGATCACGCATGCATGCGCACTGCATCACTCCTCTCCTCATACTAGGCAACCGATAGACAAGAAAATAACTTTTAGCGGAAACAAGGATAAAATACTATGCAATACAACGCATGGGCATAGCATACATAAATCCGTACCATTACCAGTGGCAAGACTACATAAGGGAAGAGAGACTATGCCAGCTCCTATTGGCTTCGTGTTACATGCTACGGCCGTTTGGGTCCCACTCGGGGGCCCCCGTAGATCGGCGTAAAATAGAGAGAGGGGCCCCCGATCGGGGGCCGGGGGCCCCGCGTGTGAAAAGAAAGAAAGAAAACGAAAACGAAAAGAAACACATCTCTACTTTTGCATGCATTTTATAGGGGCCCCCGATCGGGGGCCCCGGGCCCCCGATTGGGACCAAAACGGCCGTAGCATGAAACACGAAGCCAATACTAGCTGGCATAGTCTCTCTTCCCTTATGTAGTCTTGCCAGTGGCAATACAATATGTCCTAGGTAATGTACGTACTGTACTGTAATTCTTCGAACGCCAGATCAGGTAGTACTAGTATAGGCCTACTAAAAATAAGCTAAATAAAGTAAAAAAGTAGGTAGGTACTCAAAAAAAACCCTCGTTTGGGGCAATGAATGCAATACCTATGTATGTATAGTACTGTATGAAGCTCCATTACAGTTTACTTGGAATGGAATAGGAATACCCAACTACTTTTACTTTTCGGGTTTTGCATGATGAACCCGCAGGCAATTTTAGGGGCGAATTTGGACGATTTCTCCTTGTTTGTTTCTCTTCAACACGTCAGCCAACCTTCTCAATAAACAGGGGCCCTGGAATAGGGCTTCATGTCCCAGTTAGTTAGAAAAGTCTAAAAAGGCGCAATGCGTAGGGAACCTCATCCCAATCCTTGCTTGAATTTGGATTGACGGATCCTTTTCCCCCACTTACGTATGTATACTGTAACTGTAGTAGTACAAGTACAGAAAGAAAGCCACATTGCGCTGTGAAAAGGCACAAGGTTTATGCTTGAACAGTAGCAAGGTATTAGAGAGACAACTCTGCTGGACTACGATGGAGTCCGCTCCTCTCAAATTCCTTGTAGTATTCGAAGAATTACAGTGGCGTAGGTACTGTATGTAAATGATTAGGCTAGGGTAGTCTCCTCTATTTGGTGTCGGAGTACTTGTCGCACAGTTTCCCCACCAGCTCTCGATGTGACATCTCAGACTCGTCAGACACCTGCAACAGAACCAAACAAATAACTACCGTAGCATGGTACCCTACGTAACCCCCATGAAATCCTGAGAAAATAGACCTGTTTATAGACAGTTTTAAAAAATCCGGGCGCTGTCTATGCGCCGCTTGCAAAGTGCGACACGCGCGCGTGGACAGTTGCGAAAGAAGCGGACTAGAATTTGGCGCGCATTTCGCAACTGTCTACGCGCGCGCGCCGCACGCGGCGCGTAGGCAGCGCCCGGATTTTTTCAGACTGTCTATAAACAGGGGGGATGTAACTATTTTCTCAGGATTTCAGGGCCCCATAGACTAAGTATATGTACTGTGGAGTTGAGTAGAGTAGCTAAAACTGGCTCCCAAAGCCAAGCTGTGTATGCCTACGTACAATACTATTGGAGCTGGATACTTGGAGGGCGAGGATTTTGCCAGTGCCGAGTGCTTGCTTGATGGAAGAAGCGCTGCTGGCGTAGACCATCTTCTTCTTGATTGAAGCACCATCCGGGCATCTACAATACACAAAGCCAGCTTCACTTCAGCTATACCTACATACCGTCTCTGCAATACGAAGCGATTTTCAAAGGATAAGCGCATGCCGACCTACTGTACGCGATCCATGGGCCGCGTTTATGGGGCGTAGGAAGTGCGTACACAAAGCTACAGTGCTGGGAATTTTTGTGTAAATTCAGCGTAAATTCGCACCGTGCTAATTTGGTAACCCTTATGAAATGCACTTTTTCAGCGCCTACCGTATTCCATATTCTATGAGAATAATATGCAGGTTTTGCAATCGGTATGGAACTGTTCCACCGCGACCGCACACGGCGTAAAGGAACGGAAGAGCAAAAAAGAAAAGGAATATAAATAAGAGCGAAGGAGACAATTGTGGATAATACAGTCGCCCCAAGCACTAATGATCACGTGTTGAAAATATCTCGGGAACTAAGCGACGTAGAGCAAAGTGGTCAAAAACGCCACGGCTAACTTTTAGCGGAATTTCCAAGTCAAAAACTGCTTGCTTCTAGCTGCTCTCAGTGGCGAAATCTCGCCGATTTCCTTATGTACTGAAATCGCTAAAATGAGCGTAGACCATAAGGCAATTTCTAAACCTCGCAAACGCCCGATAAATCAAAAGTGGTTCGCGTTCGTGACAAAGACGTAACAAATGACGTAACGTAACGTTTGACGTAACAAAGACGTTCGTAACAAATACGCGTTCGTGACAAAGACGATGTAAATGGGCATCGGGCGTACAGGGTCATCGGGTGTCGTGGTTTGCGTGGTTTAGCGTCTGCCAAATGTCAGCGCAATTTCAGTACATAAAGAAATCGGCGAGATTTCGCCACTGAGAGCAGCTAGAAGCAAGCAGTTTTTTTGATTTGGAAATCCCGCTAAAATTTAGCCGTGGCATTATTGACCGCTTTGCTCTACGATGGCTGGATCCGGAGATATTTATAACACACGGCATAAACGCGTAAGGTCGACTTTAGGAGCTAAAGAATGAATAGTAATTCTTACACTTGTAGGAAGATGATCTTGTCCATTTTGCTAGCTCCAGCGCCCTGTCGACTGCCCTGGAACTTGAAGTCGAATACTGCATAGCGACAGTCGGTGAAGCCTTCCGTCACCTCCTTCAGATCCCCCACAAACGCCTCATACGCAGCCTACACATACGTACTCCATCCTGAGTACCCTCATGCGAAAACTCACGCACACACGCCTTGAATTCCGTAGCGCCAGACTGTCCGTGTATTAAAAAGTTGAAGACGTACGTGCATGCGCTACTAAGAGAAGAATTACCAGGATTCTATAGTCTGGCCAGTAAGAGTTCGCTACGCCATTCAAAAGGTGCGTTGCGTAAAATAGAAACCAATGTGGATTTCTGTCCGTGCTTCGTGTACTCCTATTTAGCAGAAGTACATGCAAACTACGCAGGACGACATGCGCTCCATAGCGAAGAACTCTCTCTAGCCAGACTATAATAGCCATCTAGCGAACTTACTAGAAATATTGCAACAAGATAGCCTTCCATACAAAATTCAGCCAAAAACGCATAAAGAATACTTAAAGGGGGATCTGGCGGGAATTTAGTACGGGAAGGGCAAATTTCACATTTTTCAATTTTGAGTGGCCTATCTCACATAAATTTTCATCCTCTTTCGATCTAACCCCCCGCACCCCCATTCTGGAGCCGATTTTGCCTCTGTGAAGCGGCGCCCCAGTAGAAAGACCTGGTTCCAGTGTGAAAATCGGACTTCTCAGCGACGTCGTCGTCGTCGCGTTGCGCAATTTTGAATTCACTCATGTTCCGTGCTTTTTTCTTTTCTCCGTCGTCGGAAAATGCGTGAATTCGAAATTGCGCAGCGCGACAATGACAGGTCGCAGAGAAGTCCGATTTTCACACCGGAACCAGGTCTTTCTAACTGGGGCGCCGCTTCACAGAGGCAACATCGGCTCCAGAATGGGGGGGTTAGATCGAAAGAGGATGAAATTTTACGTGAGATAGGCCACTCAAAATTGAAAAATATGAAATTGGCCCTTCCTGTACTATACTCCCGCTAGATTCCCCTTTAACGAGAGCTTGCTTTAACACCTACGCCGAGAAAGCGTCAATTTGTTGTCCGTTTTGTTGGTGGTTTGTTGTCCGTTTTTGTATGGGTGTTGTCGGTTCGGACAACAATGGTACAAAAATCGACACAAAACAAAATTTTTTTCATGTTGTCAATGACGCTTCTTCGTGGTAGGTGTTAATCAACAGTACCTTGGAGTTGTCAGCATAGTCATCGCCTTCAGCTGCTACGGGAATATCCTCGGTTTTCACAGCCTTCTCCACCACAACCTCCTTGTCCTGCGCAAAATAACAACAGCCTACACGTAGATTACAGTACTATAATACATTAGCCTGTACATTTACAAATCGGAGCCGTACGTATGTGTCTGTCTGTGACGCTATGTATACTTTAGATTAGAGAGGGGCCGAGACGAGACTCTCAGTCTCGGAAGACAAACAAAGAAAAATATTGCTGCGACAGGCTGCTGATGACACAAGTACGACATCGCGCCCCATGATGGTGCATTCACCAGACGTCCGCAAATCCGTCCACCGTCCGTCCGCCCGTCAACCCGAGTCCGTCAACCCATATACGGGTTTGAAGGTGGATGGACTAGAGACTTGAGACAGGACAGACACGTTGTTTTTACGGGTTGACGAACGGATGGACGGATTTATGGACGTCTGGCGAATGCGGCATGAGGCAAAGCAAATTTTAATCTATCTGATGTTACTATTTTATAATAAACAGAGCATAGTATTGACGCGTAGACCAGAAAAAAGTTGTAAAATGAGATCACGCTTCCACAACAAAAAGGGCAAGAACTTCTACAATCGAGACTTTCCCGAACATAGGAGTCCCTGGTGCACTTGCACTTATCCCCCCGTTGCATTTGTATGAAAAAACGGGGTGGATCTTTTCATACGCAAAACTTTATGGAGGTCCACGCATATAGTAATATTTAATATTTAATATTAAGAAAGGTTTTCTGTAGCGGTTGCATAGTACGTGGAAGGGGGGTACTTTTTGTAAATCGAGAAAATATGCCTATCGGATTCCCCATCAAAAACTGCATATGTAGATGAAGTTTTAGGAAAAAATTTGTTCAGGCATCATCGAGATATTCATGGGTAAAGGTGGGCAGGTCCAGGGTTCGTACAGAAAGGGCCAAAATTTTTCAAAGGATACCGTACGAAATAAAGGATCCACAATGGAGCTTACTTACTGCGCATAGGTACTTCATTTTCTATGTTTTGAACTCCTATATCATATTATCTGACCCCTATTCTCTTCCAAAAACCACAAAGAAGCCTTGCAAACAAAGCCTATCTGCACCTTCAAGGTGCCAGTCAACTGCAAAAGTCAATAAATTTTGACCACCCCTCTCTTTTGGCCAGTAATTAGCACGTTCCGCAAAGCTGAAATATTACCTGTTTGATCAGCTGCATGGCATGAGCTTATCAGGAAATTGCTATCGTTTTGTCAGTAGTAGGTAGCCAAGAAATTGCTACATACTTACAAAAATTATCAATGAGGAACATTGTAACTGATGAAAAAATTTTGAAACATGATATGAAGCCAAAATAACATCAAGCAAGAAAAAAATATTGAAAAATTGAAGTTGGTTGCGCGGATACCATAAAATATTGGTAAAGCAGCAGCAAACTCTCGCCGAAGGCGAGAAATTTTTGCAGTGTCTCTGTCTGAAACTGATGGAAACGTGCTCAAAAAATATATAAAGGATCCCTTGGCCAAATAAAGGATATTTAAAGGATATAAAGGATGCCTGCCTAAAAAAAGGACTTTTAAAGGATATAAAGGATATAAAGGATCTGTACGAACCCTGCAGGTCGCATTTTTGCCGTTTTTCAACGTTTTTAGCCATATTTCAGCAACCGTAGGGCTTAGAGGGCTACAATTTGGTACACACATACATCCCATAGGGACCCAAGTCTGGACCAATTTTGAGCCCAATCGGCCACCTGTTTGGCGAGATATAGCGTCACAAAGTGCATTTCTGTATATTTTGCACCTGTTGCAAATTCAGTTATATGAATACCACGGCGCGAATACATGCCCTGCACGGGGTAAAATTTTGACAGGAAGTAGAGAAGGGTTAGGCCTAAAAACTTCAGTACTACTGCAAAAAATCTCTATAATTGGAATTGGGACTACAGTCCTCTCGAATAGTGAAAAATGCAGCAAAAATTTTCCCGCCTTTTTTATTTTTCAAGATAAATGAGCAATACCACTGAAACTTTTCCTCGTAAGTAGCCTATCTTATGTAGAATTTGGTGTAGATTTCAAAAATAAAATTGTTTTTCCCAAAAAATTTAACCCCTAGCATATAATTTTGCAAAAGTAGTATATTTTTGTGAATTTTGGGTAAGGGTTAAATTTTTTGGGAAAAACAATTTTATTTTTGAAATCTACATCAAATTCTACATAAGATAGGCTACTTACGAGGAAAAAGTTTCAGTGGTATTGCTCATTTATCTTGAAAAATAAAAAAGGCGGGAAAATTTTTGCTGTATTTTTCACTATTCGAGAGGACTGTAGTCCCAATTCCAATTATAGAGATTTTTTGCGGTAGTACTAAAGTTTTTAGGCCTAACCCTTCTCTACTTTCTGTCAAAATTTTACCCCGTGCAGGGCATGTATTCGCGCCGTGGTATTCAAAAAACTAAATTTGCAACAGGTGCAAAATATACAGAAATGCACTTTGTGACGCTATATCTCGCCACACAGGTGGCCGATTGGGCTCAAAATTGGTCCAGACTTGGGTCCCTAGGGGATGTATGTGTGTACAAAATTGTAGCCCTCTAAGCCCTTCGGTTGCTGAAATATGGCTAAAAACGTTGAAAAACGGCAAAAATGCGACCTGCCCACCTTTACCCATGAATATCTTGATGATGCCTGAACAAATTTTTTCCTAAAACTTCATCAACATATGCAGTTTTTGATGGGGAATCCGATAGGCATATTATCTCGATTCACAAAAAGTAGGGGGCCCCCCCCCCCCCCCCCCCCCCCCTTCCGCCTATACTCCACAGACGTGGGCACGGTTTTGAGGGTGGGGGTCTGTCAGTGGGGGTATGCAGGAGGTCAAAAGTGGGGGGGTGTTGCGTACCCCCACCCAAAAAAATTTTTTTGGCCACGTACCCCCAGATTTTTTACGTACCCCCAAGAAAAAAACCTCACGTACCCCCAGCATATTTACGTACCCCCAACTGTAAATGGTGTGCTACATAACCCCACAAAGTCTATATCTATCCCCAGAAAAAAATGAGCACTATTTTTTGCACACAGTGCAACAGTTTTTATTGTGCACCTTGTAATATTTATACAAAATGCAGTGGTGGGTTGATAAGAGTGGTGTGTAAGTATGTGTTCGAATCGAATTTCCACTGTTGAATACTTTAGCAACTTGTCTAGAATGATAGGGATACACCATTATATAAAACTATTCACTACATTGTGCAACTACAAACAACAATTCTTGACAATGCATGCACTTTGTGGAGTATGCAAAAAGTCTGAGCATGGATGTAAGCCAGAGGAAAAAAGGGTGGGGGTACGTGTCCTGGCAGACAAACTGCTGATTTCAAGTTTGGGGTTACGCGGTGGGGATACGTAGTGCTGTTTTTTTTCTGGGGGTACGCGGGGGTATGTTGCTTTTCATTTTTCCTGGGGGTACGGGTGGGGGTATGGAGAGGTAGGGGTGGGGGTGCGTTCAACATACCCCCCCTCACCCCCAGGCCCACGTCTGACTACAGGCTACTCTCAATCCTTACAGAAAACGTCTCTTAAAATGCCCTGTTACATATGTGCTTGGTCTGTCGACGTGTGGAGATACGGTTTGCAGCCTACCTCGACTTTGAAGATGATGTATCGGAGTTCCTTCTTTCCTTCTGCCATGCACTGGAAGGTAGTTTGACACTCGGGATTTACAGCTACCCCAGAAGCCTGCAGACAAAAAGCACAGCCCTTATTCTAGTCAGTTGTCACAGAGAAGGGACAATGCACCTGTAAATGTAGGTAGGTACATTCTATTCCACACAAAACTGGCAGTCATGCTCCATTCCCGTAGCAACCCAGTACACAGAAGCTTTTTAGTACGGTCTCATCCAGCACTGCACACACAGTCATGCCACATTCACCAGACGTCCGTAACGGACATCGTTCGTCCGTAAATCCATAACGGACGTATCTAGGAGTATATTATTGTCTGGCTGACCTAAGTTGGCAGTGTACATAATGTCAGTAGGCAACCCCGCGTGTGACGCTTAGTAGTTCTTGGTCCTCTCTTGGCCACTTCTTTGTCAGAGGCATTCACAATCGACGTAAATATATATTTTACCATTCGTATCATCATTTCAGATTATTCAGTTTTCAAATTCGTATTCAGAGTCAGACAAAAAATCAAACATCTCATCATTGTCAATAATTAACTTGTCTACCACAATGTCCTGCAATTTGTCAATTTTTGTATAGTACTCTTCAACCAAGCTGAAAACCTTCCCCACACAAGAAGCGTAGAACTTCGAGCTCATGCTGTCCAAGATTTCCTTTGCCTTCTTTATGATAAAAGCCGGTTTCTCCTCAGTGTTCTCTTTCGCCACCATGCGCTTGAATTCTGCCCAAACCAATTCGATTGCGTTGAATTTGCAGTGGTACGGCGGAAGTCGAAGGGGAATGTGCCCTGCAGCAATCAGCTTGTCATCCACAGCTCCGCTTTCAAATGAGGCCTTCACACTTTTGATAAGTGCATACAGTTCCGGTTTCACGAATGTTTCATCAAAGGCCCAATCCAGCCCATTGTACACCAACCAATCTATCATTTCCTGCTTTGTAGAGCCCATATTTGGTGCCTTGTTGGCTTTCCGTGAATGATAGGCAGCATTGTCCAATATTATCACAGAGTTCGGAGAGTCAGTCAGTTCGCGAATCAAATCGTCGACCCAAGCTTCAAAATAGTTCGCGTCCATGTCATGATGGTAATCTCTGTTTTGCCCCACCGATTGGAAAATCCGCGTTACGTTAGAAATTGGGCCAGACGTATTGATAGCGGAAAGCACGATTATTCGCTCACCACGCGAACACGGTACCTTTGGTCCATAGGTCCACTCTGGGTGGCGCCGAATAATGTTCGGATCCTGCAGTACGTCCATGTCCAGCCAGCAACGCGCAGGCTTCATCTTAGAGTCCAACCATGTTTCGTCCAGAAACACAATGTTGCGATCAGCGGCAATGTGCTTGCGAAGATCTCGTAGAAAGCGATGGCGCCACGCGACTAGATCCGCTCTCTCCATGATTACTGCTCGATTATCCGCTTTTCTAAAGCGGAAATTCAGTCGCTCCTTCAGAATTGGCACAGCACATCCGGCTTCCATTTGAAGTTCTCCGAGCCTAAGTTCTCGATCAGCCGATTATATACATCCTGAAGAACTGGCAGCTTCTTCTCCTTATAGAACGAATGCACAACTGATCGGATCTGCTCCTCTAGCATGCCATCCACCTGTTTTCTCCAGCTATCACTGCGAACTTTGCGCGACTTCCGACGCTGTTGCTCGTCTTCCTGCAGTACAGTGCGCAGTGGAGTTGATGATACTCCACTGGTGCACGGGTCAGCAAGGATGCTGGAGGGCGAGGCAAAAGAGAAGCTGCAGGTGATGGAGAAAATCCAGAAAAGTCGAAGGAGGTATCTGTAGATGAAGCCGGGGTTGCAGGCTGGACATGGATGTACTGCAGGATCCGAACATTATTCGGCGCCACGAGAGTGGACCTATGGAGGTACCGTGTTCGCGTGGTGAGCGAATAATCGTGGTTTTCAGCTATCGATAGTATGACCAATTTATTTAAAAATTACAATTTTTCAGATGGGTGAGGCAAAACAGAGATTACCGTAATAACATGGACGCAAAAAGTTGTTTGAAGTTTGGGTCGACGATTTGGCGGGACTCGGCTGGGCTCTCCGAACTTTGTGACGGTATTCGAACAATTGCTGTGGTCACGGAAAGCCGACAACAGTGTGGCTCTACAAAGCAGGAAATGATCGGTGCTATGGGCGGGGGGGTGGGCCTTTGGAGTGAAACCGGAACTATGTATCAAAAGTGTGGAAGGCTCATAAAAGCGGAGCTCGACGAGCTGATTGGTAGGGGGCGTCCCATCACTTTCCGCTACCCTACAATTCAAACACAAATTGGATTTGGGCGGCAGAATTGAGAGCGCGGCAAAATGGCGGGGGGACGCTCCGCTTTTATCATAAAAAAAAGGCAAAAATAGAAATCTTGGACAGCATGACTCTACGTTATTTGTGTGGGAAGGTTTTCAGTTGGAAGTACTGTGCAAAAAACGTCAAATTGCAGGACATTGTGGTGACGAGTTAATTATTGACAATATGGCTTTTCATTTGTCTGACCTGAATATGACGGGAGATGATGGGTACAATAGGATTTGCGTCAATTGTGGGAGCCAAGAGGACCGAGGACTTAGCGTTCACACGCGGGGTTGCTTTGCTGAGCACATTTTATGTGCCAGACTTAGGTCGGCCCGGCGGACGATAATATACTCCTAGAATACATCCGGTTAAATTTTCAGACGAACAATCCTCCGTTTACGGAGCGTTCTCTGTGAATAACTGTATATCACCCTGAATAAGACCGTACTGTACTGATTTGTTCTACAATAAAAAGTTACATGACTGCAGTTTTGTGTGAATAGAATGTACCTACCTATTTACAGGGTGCATTGTCCCTTCTCTGTGACAAATTGGCTGTGCTTTTGCTCTCTCCAGGCCTACTGGGGTAAATACCCCGAGTGTACCCATCATGAAGGAAGGAGGGAACCCGAATCATCATCCTTCCAAAGTCGAGGTAAGCTGCAAACACGTCAACAACGAGACACAGTACCTAACAGGGCATTTTAAGAGACGGTTTCTGTGTAAGGAGTAGCCTAGTCAGACGTGGAGCAA
>JASAMW010004975.1:0-10333 GCA_030247985.1 Epsilonema sp. ZAB3_2
CATAGGACATTTTTTATGTTTTTGAGAGGGGCGCAGAGGCATATTTTTTAGGTCAAAAGCACGTGTTTTAGGGCATAATTGAGGTCAAAACACGGTTATTCTAGTACAATACACCCCCAAGCAGGCTTATAGGCATCTTAGCTTGGTGTGGGAGTGCCTATGTGTAGGTTATGACCAGCTTATGTAGGTAGGTTCAGGTACCCTACAGTACATATGGGGCTATGCATAGGGGGGGCTATGCATAGGGCATTTTTTATGTTTTGCCAATATGGGGCTATGCATAGGGGGGGGGCTATGCATAGGGGGGCTATGCACAGGTAAATACGGTATTATTTATTTGACCCGATCACATCGGAATCGGAAGTACTACGCCCGGAGCGCGCTTGGCGTACTTTCCGATGTGAATGGGCCATTACACACACGTGCGTTTCTGCGATAAGTAGTGCTGAATGTTCAGCGGTGACCTATTGGGTCGGGTATTGTATGTACGTACAGTATTTACAAACGGTGTGCAGTGACCGTGCCATTGTTTCAGGAAACTGAGTGTGCATTGCATACACTTACGACTGATCTGGTGTTTTATTTTATTTCATCCTTTGTCCACTCATTACATATGATATGTGGCGTCAGCTAAAACTGTACATGACAGCATTATGTGATGTATGAATTCAATTCAAAGTAAAAGCAGCACCTCACTCAGCTCAGGTAGGTATTATTATTCGTCTTTACCCGATAGTACGACGCGCTTTCTCAACCCTCCGCCAGAATAATTCCATGCAGTATTTCTTTTCCTCTCTTTTCGTTTTCTTTGCTTTTATCTTTCTTGCAAAATTTGCCCGTTTCTTGTAAACGGTTTACCAACCATACATATGTATAAAATGACGATGGTAACTAACTACTGCACACTATTCTGGCGGAAGGTTGAGAAAGCGCATCGTACTATCGTGTAAGACGAATACTAACATGAAACATAATGATAGAAGAAAGAGAAACAACTGCAGTGCACATTTTACGAAAAGGGTGAGAATCTTTTACAAAATACAAAAACTTTTACAAACCATCCGTTTTTACCTTTCACAGGTTATCAGTTGGCACCTGTAGCACCACAATAACAAATGTCGAAGGTTACAAATCATGTACTGGTTTCACCACTTACAGTTGGAAGGAAGATCGAAATTTCATACCCCACAAAACAAACTGTAAAGGTAAACAGAAGCACGGCAGGGGATAAAGATCAATCGTCGCAAGAGGTTGTACCAGTATTACAATACTTTTAATTTAAAAATAATGTACTGTATGATACGCGGTCTTCAGTGCACATTGTAATGGCACATCCGCTTGTTAACGTAGTAAAACATAACCGAGCCATTTCAGTTTCCATCAGTTTACCGTATTTTTGGGTGTATAGCCCCGCATACAAAAATTGAGATGGGGTTATACACCGGGGGATGCGATATACGTATGTAATGGCACAAAATTTATGTTTTTTGGGAGGTGTGTAGGCGCATGTTTTTGAGGTCAAAACTCAAAAGCATGTGTTTTAGGGCATAATTGAGGTTAGGGTTATTATTGTAGTATAAGACATGATCAGCTAAGCTTATAGGCATACTATGTAGCTTGGTGTAGGAGTGGCTCTCGCTAGCTTATGACCAGCTTACAAAGGTAGGTACATGTTCACCCTACAGTACATGCGGCTATTATGAAAAGGTCCACGAAAGAGCGGGGCAGCCCACTATGGAGGCCTGAAACCGGCTGATCTCCGATTTCGATAATACCTAGCTCATTCGAAAGGTTGTAAAAAGTTATGTAAGGTGCGATAATTCCGACACTTCTGCGCTTAACCGTTAGCGAGATATGGCCACCTAAAGATTAGTGACACTTTTAACCACTGAATTTTCGAACATTTCTCACCTAATCGGCCATATCTCGACAACCAATAGGGATATTTGCAAGCGGTTTTTTTTATTCAAATCCCCATTCTTCGCAGAATTACCTGCTTTTCGAACAAAATTCTTAACCCCTACCGTAATCGAGATATTGAGAAAAACGTGGTGTCATTCTTTTGAAAATTTGCAGTTTGAGGGCCAACTTTGACCAATGATTGCCAATCGCAGCAACGGCATACAGAGACGGCACCTAGCTCATTAAATAGCTCAGCTCTTGCTCTTTTGACTGGTATGTGCCATGTCCATTCCGGTGAAGAAAAATTTTGAATTACAGGCTTTCTTTGCGAGAGTGCAATTTAAAGGTTTAAGACGGCATTTAAGCGTATTAAAGATGCGATTTTTGAAATCTACATCAAATTTTACACCAGGTAGGTTATTTTGTTTGTTTTAAATTTCCCCAAAAATTTATTACAACAACAACTAGACATAGAAAAGGGTGCAGTTTTGGCGAACTTCTGAGTTACTTTTGAGTTCAGGCTAGCTTTCAACTTGGTGAACTTTTGCAGGACTGAGTGCAACACTTTGTCTATTTTGGTCTGTTTTTATTTTAGAAGATAAAAAATCAAAGAATCTATCTAGTGTAAAATTTGTTATAGATTTCAAAAATCATATTTTTAACATGCTTAAATGCCGTCTTAAACCCGAAAAGAAAGCCTGTAATTCAAAATTTTTCTTCACCGGAATGGACATAGCACATACCAATCGAAAGAGCAAGAGCTGAGCTATTTAATGAGCTAGGTGCAGTCTCTGTACGCCGTTGCTGCGATTGGCAATCATTGGTCAAAGTTGGCCCTCAAACTGCAAATTTTCAAAAGAATGACACCACGTTTTTCTCAATATCTCGATTACGGTAGGGGTTAAGAATTTCGATCGAAAAGCAGGTAATTCTGCGAAGAATGGGGATTTGAATAAAAAAACCGCTTGCAAATATCCCTATTGGTTGTCGAGATATGGCCGATTAGGTGAGAAATGTTCGAAAATTCAGTGGTTAAAAGTGTCACTTATATTTAGGTGGCCATATCTCGCTAACGGTTAAGCGCAGAAGTGTCGAAATTGTCGCACCTTACATAACTTTTTACTAGCTTTCAAATGAGCTAGGTATCATCGAAATCGGAGATCAGCCGGTTTCAGCCTTTGCCCCGCTCTTTCGTGGACCTTCTCTTATACACCTGGTGATATAGCCTACATAGGACAAAATTTGTTTTGCAAAATGGGGGCTACACATTGGGGGGATTATTGGGGGACATACTTTGGGGGATTATACATCCAAAAATACGGCTCTGATGCTTTCACACATTTACTTTACATTACAAGGAGGATTACTTTTTACAGTATTGCACAATACTTCCACCCCGAGAAAAATGAGCTTTTGTTTGGCTGCTGAGCCGTCAATCTGTGACGTCCAATAGAACCCTGGGTGGTAGAGTCTTGCTGCAATAGACAAACACCATTATGGTCCATTCATACAACAGTGCCATACCACATTCACATAGCAACTAGCAACACACGCTGATTTTAACATAGAATCGCGAGCGCGTTATACAGTACCCTGTGGTCTAGGAATAACGATGTACTGTCACACAAAGTACGTTTGTACTTTGTTCGAACAAAGTACTGTACGTACTTATGCAGCAAAGTAGGGTACTATGGGGTAAACCTGGCCATGAGAAAATCTGACCATCTAAGTTTCAGGGCTGCATATCTCAGCAACCAATGGACCGATTGAGACAAGTAAGATTATCAATCAATTCCTTGAACTCTCCTCTTTCAAATGAGCTAGTTGGTTCATCATTTGCTGGAGCAACAAGTTCAAAGGAGCTTAGGGGGCCGGGTTTTCCCCATGGCCGGGTTTCCCCTATAGTACCCTACAGGAGGCTCAAATGATTCTTACGATGCTCTTCTCCGTTTTTGCCTTGATGTCTCTGGCGAGGCTGAAGAAGGCATCCTCCACATTTATGTTCGCTTTGGCACTGGTCTCCATAAACTTTATCCCGTATTCTATTGCGACCTGAAATGTCACGCACACATCACTCAGTCACACTCATCAAAAGACCCAAATAACTGACATGTGGGAGTACACAATACACAGTACAGAACCAGTCATACTGCCAGGAATACACGCGTAAGCTGTGCATGCACTGTAGTATGAATACATGTAATGTAATAACCTGACTACGTACTGTCGCAGCACCATATAGGCTACTGCGGGGTAAACCCGGACACCTAAGCTTTTCTGAATTTGTCGCTTCAGCAAATGATGAACATGGTAGCTGATTTGAAAGAGGAGAGTTCATCGATTGGTAGAGTACGTGTCTCAATCGGTCAAGTATGGTTGCTGAGATATACCAGGTGTCCGGTCCGGGTTTACCTCCGTGTCCGGGTTTACCCCATATTACCCTACTTACTACTTACCTGCTCTCCTCTTTCTTTGGACACCTGCCTCCTGTCGGTCATGTCGCATTTGTTGGCTAAGATCATCCTTTCCACGTCGGAAGAAGCGTGCTCTTCGATGTTGCGTATCCAGTTCTTGATGTTCTCAAACGACTTCTCGTTCGTGATGTCGTACACCAGCAAAATTCCCTGCAATTCAAACGTGTACGTACATAACATGGAATTCGGTAGTCGCGTTGTAAACAATCTTCCTTTCTAAAGTAGTCCATACACAAAAACATATGGACCACAGGCATATGCTTTTTTGTATCGTTCAACTGAGTACGGCCGCTTACAACCTGACTCCGTATTGTTGCGACACCACACCATACAAACACATTGGGTAAACAGTGCACAAAAAAGGTGGGCAAAACTTTACCATGGCTCCTCTGTAGTATGCAGTGGTGATTGTCCGGAAGCGCTCCTGCCCAGCAGTGTCCCTAAAACATGCACGCACATACACACAGTGCATGTAGTATTCACACACACACGTATAGGGTACTGTGGGGTAAACTCGGACACCTAGTATATCTCAGTGAACCATAAGACCGATTGAGACAAGTATTCTACCAATCGATTCCTTGAACTCTCCTCTTTCAAATGAGCTACCATGTTATCATTTTGCTGGAGCGGCAAGTTCAGAAAAGCTTAGGTGTCTGGGTTTACCCCATAGTACCCTACCACTGTACATACTGTCTGCCGTACATACACACGGGCGTAACGTGTACGTACAGTACACATGCACGTTACAAAGTCAGTACTACAAACAATACAACACAACGATAAACGTCATACCAAATCTGCAGCTTGATCTTCTTTCCATCAAGCTCAATCGTTCTGATCTTGAAGTCAATTCCTGAATAACCAAACGGCCAAGTGATGACTCACCTCACCAGTGCAGTGTCCAAATGCAGTGCACAACAACCGACACTTACCAATGGTCGAAATGAACGAATTATTGAACGCATCTTCAGCGAAACGAAACAGTAGACACGTCTTGCCAACTCCACTGTCTCCGATCAGCAATAGCTTGAACAGATAGTCGTAAGTCTTGGCCATTCTTATCAGCCAGAAACATGCGGACGAACCATTTTCTCACGCCGCGGAAAAAATGTACGTACACATAGTGATATGACACACACAAACGAAGAAGGGAAGGTAGCAGCGGGCGTGCGTTGGGTGATCTTAGTTAGTGTGCTGTGTGCTGTGCAGTTTTTATAATTTCTTTACTTCCATGGTCCATCCATGGCGCAAGTTCGTACTGAAACCTCGCAATTTTTCTCCGAGGGAAGCTTCGCCCAATAAAAGTTCTCCAGTTGCCGGGGTGTTCTCACTAGCGCGAATCGCAGTTGCGCATCACCCAGAAGCGCGAAATCAAAAGCGCGAAGTTTCAGTAGCGCGTCACCAAATGTCCGCGTTTTCCAGAAGAGCGCTCTCTCATTAGCGCGCCACATACTTTGCGCGCCGAAAAATGTCCGCGAATATCCATTAGCGCGAAGTCCCAGTTGCGCATGTCTCATTAGCGCGAAACGTGATTTCCTTCCTAAATTAGAGGGGGGCTCATTTGCTCTATGACCATTACTCTTTTCCAAGGGGCAAACTGGACAAGTTAGCGACACAATGCAAATTCGTAAAAACAGTAGCTCACAGCAAGTCACTCCACATCACACATTACCACATGTTCAGTATTGTACGGAGTGTTTCATAATAAACCGAACTCCTTTCTGTGGATGTAACTCTGGAATCAGATGGTTGGATTTGATGCGGTTTTTTGCATTTAGTAGCCAAGGCTTCAGCTTAGATGTGAATAAAATTTCAATTATTTGGTCCAGTCCACATACTCTACATACTTCCAAAATTGTGTAAACATCTAAGTTGAAGCCATGGCTACTAAATACAGAGTGTCCCATAATAAACTCCGGGGCTTTCCGCGGTAATAACTCTCGAGCTAAAGCTCAGATTTCAATGCGGGTTTTTCTATTATGTAGCCATGGCTTCAACTTAGACTTTTGCAAAATTTCATCCGCGTAGCTTCATTGGTTGTGGTTTTAGGCTTTGTTCATAAATTACGTAACGCCGAAATAGGGGGGAGGGGGGGTTTGGCCCAGCGTTACGGTTGCGTTACTTTACTGGGGGGGGGGGGGGGGTGGCGCAGCAAACGTTACGTAACGCCGAATTTTTGGTGCACTAGCACTATTGATGCCCAGTACCCATGGTGGAGCACGAGTTTTGCTTTCAAGGCATATGGTAGGCTTAAGTGATATCAAAACTAGCAGTAATTAGCAGTAATACTAAAAGCATGTCATGTACTATTGCATTCTGTCATGCATACATAGCCTTACGTAATATATGAATAAAGCCTTATTGGCCTTCAAAATTTTGGTCCCGTTTTTGCAGTTTTTTCCTCAGTACTGTAGAATTGTGGTTTTAAGATAACTCAAATTTGTATTTACATTTCCAGACTTTGAACTGATGTCCACACGTCAAGTTCTCTTGCCATGTGGATTGCTATGACTATGAGCCACTTAGAGCAAAATTGGCAGGGGTTGATAGCAAATTATGCCAGAAAATGTGCCAGAATTTTGTTTATTGGAGGGGAAAATCCATAGAAATTGGGGGCTAGAGAATATAGCTGTTTTGAACCAAGTTCTTTATCAAAGTAGAATCATGAAATTTTGTCTACTTCTAAGTTGAAGCCTTGGCTAAATAATGCAAAAAAACCGCATTGAAATCTGAACTTTAGCTCAGAGAGTTATTTCCGCGGAAAGCGCCGGAGTTTATTATGGTACTTCTGGAAAAGTTCTTCCGGTGACAGTTTGTGGTCAATCTAAAAGCAGAAAAATTCACACCAAAAAGATTTATCCACAAATTCCAACTCCTTGCTGGATAGCCAGACAAGACGCATGAAACTCGCAACGAACTTGAACTTACCACATCCGACTCTTCCTTCAGCTTGTCCAAGTCCGGCTTTTTTCCCGCCTGATCTTTCGCTTTCTTTCCCCTAAACTTGTCCAAGATGCCAATCACCATCTTGATTTCTGCCACTGACTTTCCGAGAAAACACAGAAGAGCTCCGAAGATCCGACCGCACAAAGCACGCAAAAAAACAAAAAATGAGCAAGAAGCAACGAAGCAAGCGGCAACTGGGTCTACCCTCACTAGCGCGAATCCAGATGCGCGCCTCTCAGTAGCGCGAAACCCAAAATAGCGTCATGAGGTGAGCGCGTCATTTCACTAGCGCGATTTGCATGTGCGCGCCTGGAAGTTTGCGCAA
The DNA here is from genome assembly GCA_030247985.1 of Epsilonema sp. ZAB3_2. Taxonomy (NCBI): domain Eukaryota; kingdom Metazoa; phylum Nematoda; class Chromadorea; order Desmodorida; family Epsilonematidae; genus Epsilonema; species Epsilonema sp. ZAB3_2. Next base: position 7,651 of record JASAMW010004975.1, read on the forward strand.
CTCTCATGTGCGCGACACCTCAAAATAGCGATTTTATGTTTTCGCGACCTCCCAAAAGCGCGATTGTATGCTTTAGCGACACGCCAAAAGCGCGATTTTTTCCTAACGAATAACTTTTATTTTGAGCGAGAAAACAATTGGATTACTGGGTATTTCTTGCTGCCATTGCTGCTGTCTGTAGCGTGATAAACATTGGTAAGATGTAGCCACTCTTGCTACTATGTAACAGATTGTATTGTACAGGGTGTCTCATAATAAACCGAACACTTTTCCGTGCACGTAACTCTGGAACCTGTTGGATTTTATGTGGTTTTTTGTACAGGGTGTCCCATAATAAACTCCGGCGCTTTCCGCGGAAATAACTCTCGAGCTAAAGCTCAGATTTCAATGCGGTTTTTTTGCATTATTTAGCCAAGGCTTCAACTTAGAAGTAGACAAAATTTCATGATTCTACTTCGATTAGAACTGGTTCAAAACAGCTATATTCTCTAGCCCCCAATTTCTATGGACTTTCCCCTCAAATAAACAAAATTCGGCACATTTTCTGGCATAATTTGCTATCAACCCCTGCCAATTTTGCTCTAAGTGGCTCATAGTCATAGCAATCCACATGGCAAGAGAACTTGACGTGTGGACGTCAGTTCAAAGTCTGGAAATGTAAATACAAATTTGAGTTATCTTAAAACCACAATTCTACAGTACTGAGGAAAAAACTGCAAAAACGGGACCAAAATTTTGAAGGCCAATAAGGCTTTATTCATATATTACGTAAGGCTATGTATGCATGACAGAATGCAATAGTACATGACATGCTTTTAGTATTACTGCTAATTACTGCTAGTTTTGATATCACTTAAGCCTACCATATGCCTTGAAAGCAAAACTCGTGCTCCACCATGGGTACTGGGCATCAATAGTGCTAGTGCACCAAAAATTCGGCGTTACGTAACGTTTGCTGCGCCACCCCCCCCCCCCAGTAAAGTAACGCAACCGTAACGCTGGGCCAAGTCCCCCTCCCCCCTATTTCGGCGTTACGTAATTTATGAACAAAGCCTAAAACCACAACCAATGAAGCTACGCGGATGAAATTTTGCAAAAGTCTAAGTTGAAGCCATGGCTACATAATAGAAAAACCCGCATTGAAATCTGAGCTTTAGCTCGAGAGTTATTCTACCGCGGAAAGCCCCGGAGTTTATTATGGGACACTCTGTATTTAGTAGCCATGGCTTCAACTTAGATGTTTACACAATTTTTGAAGTATGTAGAGTATGTGGACTGGACCAAATAATTGAAATTTTATTCACATCTAAGCTGAAGCCTTGGCTACTAAATGCAAAAAACCGCATCAAATCCAACCATTTGATTCCAGAGTTACATCCACAGAAAGGAGTTCGGTTTATTATGAAACACTCCGTACAATACTGAACATGTGGTAATGTGTGATGTGGAGTGACTTGCTGTGAGCTACTGTTTTTACGAATTTGCATTGTGTCGCTAACTTGTCCAGTTTGCCCCTTGGAAAAGAGTAATGGTCATAGAGCAAATGAGCCCCCCTCTAATTTAGGAAGGAAATCACGTTTCGCGCTAATGAGACATGCGCAACTGGGATTTCGCGCTAATGGATATTCGCGGACATTTTTCGGCGCGCAAAGTATGTGGCGCGCTAATGAGAGAGCGCTCTTCTGGAAAACGCGGACATTTGGTGACGCGCTACTGAAACTTCGCTTTTTGATTTCGCGCTTCTGGGTGATGCGCAACTGCGATTCGCGCTAGTGAGACACCCCGGCAACTGGAGACTTTCTATTGGGCGAAGCTTCCCTCGGAGAAAAATTGCGAGGTTTCAGTACCAACTTGCGCCATGGATGGACCATGGAAGTAAAGAAATTATAAAAACTGCACAGCACACAGCACACTAACTAAGATCACCCAACGCACGCCCGCTGCTACCTTCCCTTCTTCGTTTGTGTGTGTCATATCACTATGTGTACGTACATATTTTTCCGCGGCGTGAGAAAATGGTTCGTCCGCATGTTTCTGGCGATAAGAATGGCCAAGACTTACGACTATCTGTTCAAGCTATCGCTGATCGGAGACAGTGGAGTTGGATTTGATGCGGTTTTTTGCATTTAGTAGCCAAGGCTTCAGCTTAGATGTGAATAAAATTTCAATTATTTGGTCCAGTCCACATACTCTACATACTTCAAAAATTGTGTTAAACATCTACAAGTTGAAGCCATGGCTACTAAAATACAGAGTGTCCCGTATAATAAACTCCGGGGCTTTCCCGGTAATAAACTCTCGAGCTAAAGCTCAGATTTCAATGCGGGTTTTTTCTATTATGTAGCCATGGCTTCAACTTAGACTTTTGCAAAATTTCATCCGCGTACCCTCATTGGTTGTGGTTTTAGGCTTTGTTCATAAATTACGTAACGCCGAAATAGAGGGGGGAGGGGGGGTTTGGCCCAGCGTTACGGTTGCGTTACTTTCTGGGGGGGGGGGGGTGGCGCAGCAAACGTTACGTAACGCCGAATTTTTGGTGCACTAGCACTATCGATGCCCAGTACCCATGGTGGAGCACGAGTTTTGCTTTCAAGGCATATGGTAGGCTTAAGTGATATCAACGCAAGCAGTAATTAGCAGTAATACTAAAAGCATAGCAATACGTAACTGAACGAAGTACATT
>JASAMW010004979.1:0-87560 GCA_030247985.1 Epsilonema sp. ZAB3_2
TAAACCATATCATCAGTTATCTACAATTAAAACAAAGGTACATGCACAACAACAACACAGTACATTTGCATAAAAAACTACCAAGAATTCCTCATTCTCCCCACCATTGCTGCTTTCAAAATCCGTTCTGAGCTGCCACAAACTTATTCCTCCCACTCGAAGTCGTACTGTAAATCGTGCTGTTCGCATAGGGCAGGCCTCTTTGCGGAAAGTTAGGCCCCGGCAGCATGCCTGGAGGCGGAGGGCCTAAATGAGGCCCACCCCCACCTCCAGGCCCTCCCGTAGGCCCGAAAGGAGGCATCATTCCCGGTGGTGGAGGCCCCACCCAACCAGGAGGCAGGAATGGCGGTAGTCCAGGACCCATGGCTGCAGGGGAGGGCGGTTGGCCCGCCAGATAGCGCTCCAGCTCTTGCTGAGTGTCAAAAATCATTACTAGAAATGGGGAGCCTGGTACGTGTTCCCCGGCCCATCGGATTTCCAGCTGGTAGTCCCCGGGTTCCCGAGGCTCGTACTTGCAGTGGATGGAACGATCATTCTTCTTCTCCCTTTGCATCTCGACGTTGAAAGCACCTGCAACATTTCGCACGTACGTATTGCACATAACTGTATTCGCTAATTGTGCTACGAATTTACGGGTGGTTGCAAGGTGGCCCCGCAGCACTTAGTGCAAGATGAGATTGGTGTCGACGTTGTTTAGTTATGTGAAAGCGGAAAAGGAGAAAAGAGAGGGCAGAAAACAATGTGGATGACAACGTCAGCACCGATCAAAACTTGCACTAAATACTGCGGGGCCACCTTGCGACAACCTAAAAAATATTAGCGTCAGTAGTGCGCCACACACGCGGTGAGTAAAACTCCCGGGGGATTCCCCGTAAGTATGTGATGAAGCATAGGGAGGAGGCCGGTGAATACACCGGCAGTTTGAAACTCACCACGTGTGAACACGTGAAAAAAAATTCGCGCGTGGGAGCAAGTGAGATTTTCATTATGCTATGTTTTACAGTACCCTAGCCAATGACACATGCTAGGTGCCATAACGCAAACTATTTCCTGCTCATCCTTATCTAGAGAACATGCGATACCAGTCAACAAATCGTATTTTCGATTAGGACTGCACCATTATTACCAAACCAAGCATATCTCATTACACATGTCCGTGATTTATGAAAGAGTACAGTTTTGTGTGCGTTGTCTATACATGTATAAATCTTTTTTTGCAATACTTCTGTTGCGTCATAGCGGCAAATATTACTGTAGACGAGAAAATGGTCAAAGACCTCACCAACAAACCAGTGTTCTACATTACTGGAAAAGTTCAGACGGGTTGGATAAATCAGTGCGGTTTTGACCTACTTCAGTGCAATCAAACAACCGTTTCCTTCTTGAGAACCCGGCAGTCATGCAAGCTCCCAGGTTTTGCAGTAGAATTTCTGCTTTTTCTCTCGGAATATATGGGTTTTGACTACAAATTTCTACCCGCCAAGAGCTGGGGTGAGATGAAATCAGCTGTGATCAATGGCAGTGCAAACTTCACTGTCAACTTTTTTGCTGGGAACTACTCCGCTCAGCCTTACTACCATAACTTACCGACACTGAATTACTTCTACCTCGGCTTTCTAATCGTCAATTTACCAGGGGAAAGCACCATCAGTGAGCAACTGTTTCCACCTGGGGCACCCTTCTCTGGAATGGTGTGGCTGCTTTGGTTCTCATATTTTCTGGCACTTTTGCTCCTTGCATTGTTCATAGTGAGAGACAACATTGCTTGGTTGTCAAACACATGCCAAATGGCATTCGAAGTGGCTTTTCAAGTCAACATGACAAGTGCCAGGTGGATCCCCAGGGTTGGAGCTGTATTCTTCTTGTTCGGAGGTGCGATACTGCACTACAGCTACAGCTGCAAAGTTCTGTCAGCAATGCTATCACGCTCTACTGCTGCTCACTTCTCAGGCACTGGTACTCTCGCATCACTGATCTCTGGTGGTCAAAGAGATTTCTGGGGAGGAGCCAACCGATCCACATTTTATGATAGCCTCTTGAAGGTCTATGCTACCAATGGTCTGCTGCCATTTGTGCATATGAAAGAGGCATTGGAGTTGAATCCCAAAAAATTATATCAGAAAAATGTTCAAGGGCAATGTAGAGACCCTGAACTGGGACTATCAAAACATCCAAAGAGAGCAGTACTGTACAGTACCAATGTTCACGAAAGTAGCTGCACCCTATTGGTGCCAGGCTATGACCTTTGCAAGTTGCAGTTCATCGCTGATGAGGATATTCCTGGGATATGGGAGAGTCCAATTGTGAATATCAATTTCACATACAAGCAAGAATTGCAGCAAAAAGCCTTGGCCATTCAGTCTTTCTTCTCTGGCATAATGAAGTTCAAATACAGGAGTAGCAGGCTTCCAACAGATCCAAGATGTACAGTAGTTGGTGGCCTAATGAGCAAGATATCCCCTATCATGCTGCATGTTTTTGTGTCAACACAATCGCTTTGGCTTGCTGGTATTGGCATAGCAGTGTTTGCTTTTTGCGTTGAGATTAGTATTGGATTTTGCAAGTGACACCTGAGAAAATTTTCCTTTCATGTTGATGTTAGAACATAGAAAACCACCACTTCAATGCTATGTGCTCAGAAGATGATTACACTATTGATCTTACGTAGCCTATCTATCTAATATCCGTTTTGCAAATAAATGATATCAGACCACCAATATTGTGCTCGTCACAAAATTCAGACAGAAACAACAACATCTATCAGCCATTTATAAAGTGTCGACTGATGTGTAGTAAATGTCGAATACCACAAATAATAAGCCCATCTTTGTAGTCACTGGAAAACTCCAACAGGGCTGGGTGAATCAGTGTGGCTTTGAACAGCTTCAGAAGAATAATGAAAACCAAAAGTTGGCCAAGCCATGCAGTCATCCTGGTTTTGCAGTGGAATTGCTCTATTTCCTGTCAGAATACATGAGCTTTGACTTTATTTTCCAACCAGCATACAGCTGGGGTGAACTAAAAGGCGCAGTCATCAATGGAACAGCAAACTTCACTGTAAACTTTGTGGCTCCAAACGTCACTGCAATAGCAGCACAAGACTATGAGAGCTTGCCTGCCATGAATTTTTTCTACCTGGGATTCTCCATTGCCAATGTTCCAGGGGAAAGCTCAATCAGCAAACAGTCCTTTCCTCCTGGTCACCCATTCTCTAGAGATGTCTGGCTGATTTACTTTGCCTATCTGATAGCACTGATAATTCTGGGACTTTGCCAAAGCAAACAACACACACGTGGATTGTCTGATTCCTGCTTACAGGCATTTGAAGTAGCCTTGCAAGTTGAAATCACACGCACCACTTGGATTTCACCAGCTGCTGTAGTATGCTTCCTGTTCGGTGGGGCAATACTACACTATTCCTATGGCAGCAAAATTCTATCAGCCCTGTTGTTTCACTCCACTGCTCTGTACTTCTCCAATACTGACACCTTGGCTCCATTGATCAAAAGTAGTCAAAGAGTATTTTGGCAGGAAGCCAATGAGTCCAGCTTCTATTTAGCCAGAGCAAAAAGGTATGCCTCTGAGGGTCTTCTACCATTTGTTAAAATGCAAGACGCACTCCGTACACACCCTCCTAACAACTATCCTTACCATGGTCAATGTGAAGAATATACGAATGTGCTACTGAAGCATCCAATGACTGCAGTGGTGTACAATACCAATATTCATGATAAATCATGCACTTCGAATAAAACCAGAAAATGCAACTATCTGTACATTCCTGATACAGACATCCCTGGGATTTGGGAAAGTCCAATTGTGAATAACAATTTCACATATCTGGATCAGATCAAAAAGAAGGCAGCAGACATTCTGCCATTCTTCTCAGGCATTCTCAAGTCCAAATATGGATTTAGCAATTACCAAACTAACCTACAGTGTGTTACTACTGGTAGTTTGGTGGGTGATACTACACCCATAGCTCTGTACTTGTTTAGCTCCACATTAGCTGTGTGGATTGGTGGTATTATACTAGCTACAGTTGCATTCTTTGTTGAACTTCATCTAGGTAGGAAGAAAGAAGCCATTGTGCCAATAATATTATATACTCTGATCTCATGCTACTGAAGTGTTCTCCAATTAGTGCTTTGCATACTAAATGAGTACCTTTTCAATGTGATGTGTCCATTTCACTTCAATAAACAAGTGTTTATGAAAAGAAGACATATCCTGTTTCTGGCAAGAGTGCACTCACGTTTCTTAGTGCATTTACACTCCGCTGAAACGCTGCTGAAGTTTCAAGATTCAATTCTCAAAATGTCCAACATATCAGAAAGAGCAACATTTTTTGTAACTGGGAAAATGCAAGCTGGTTGGATAAATGAATGTGGACTTCAGATGCTTCAAAATGGCAATCATAAGAAGCGCATCATGCCACCATGTACTGTTGATGTCAGATTCACTTGCCTTGCAATAAATAGTTAGAATACTTAGAATGTTTTAGAAACTCTGTTCCTGCCAGAAGCGTTCACTTCTTGAGCTTATCCTGAGTGGGTTCAAGGTGGCCTCTTTTATTCAATATCTATTTTAGGTGGTAAGACACTGACCAAACCACCAGCTCACTGACCTACAAATGTAATGAAGCAGAAATATTTTAGATCACCCTCAACAATAGTTCAAATAGGACAAAACTAAGACTGCATATCAAGATTTTCTGGCTGGCATGACATACCCTACAGGTCAAAAGTACAGGTACTTTGCCGCGCGTACGCGCGTGTACATGCGCGTACTTGAACAGCATCAATTAAGAGGGGGATAAAAGTTGCGCGCGAGTAAGCGCGTGCACCATAAATCGGATTAGTCCTTCATCTGAAGCATAAAAACTTTCCGTCCTAACATTGCCCTGACTTGACTTGAACAAACAGCAGAATATGAGAGAAAAGACGCGCGGCGGATTATTATGACCACTTGATCTCCGCTCTCAAGATGCCGTTCAAGTACCCGCGAGTTGCTCGCCGGTTGCATGCGTGTTACTGGCAAGTCCAATAAAACGCGCGCAATCGTACCTGTACTTTTGACCAGTAGACCAGTAGGGTATCTGACAACAACAGTATCTACCCAGGATTTGCAGTGGAGTTTCTGCACTTTATGTCTGACTACATGGATTTCGATTACAAATTTCTTCCAGCAAAAAACTGGGGTGAGATGATATCAGCTGTTGGCAATGGAACTGCAAACTTCACCGTGAACTTCCTCGCTGCAAACTATTCTGGTCAGGCATACCATCAGAATATGCCAGCTTTGAACTATTTTTATCTGGGATTTATCATTGCAAATATCCCAAGTGAAAGCTCGCTCAGCATGGTGACATTTCCACCTGGCCTACCATTTACCAGATTTGTCTGGGTAACCTGTTTCCTAATCTTCATGGCTATAACTGTAATACAAATATGCCATGGACGAATATTGAAGCATAGGTTCTCTGACTCTTGTCAAAGAGCCTTTGAAGTTTGTCTGCAGATTGACATGAGCAATAGCCAATGGATACCCAAAGTTGCAGCAGGATGCTTATTGTTTGGTGGAGCAATCATGCAGTATAGCTACAGTAGCAAGATTTTGTCAGCGGTGTTGTCACCATCTACTGGTCTGTATTTTTCTGATACAGCCACTCTCGCACCCTTGATCAAGGGTGGCAAGAGAGAGTTCATGACTCTCGCTGATAAGTCCAGCTTCTATCTTAAACTTGTCAAGGTGTACTCCAAGAATGGGTTGCTATCCTTTGTGGAGATGCAAGAAGCTTTCGATGCACATCCTCCAATTGAGTACCGCTACGACAAAGGCATGTGCAGTGAAGAAGTGGCTTGGCAAAATCCAAAGAAATCTGTGCTGTACAGCAGTGATGTTCACTTCATTGCTTGCAATGTGCTCACACCCCGCAATGGCTTCTGCAGATTTCGCTACACCTATGATTCAGATATCCCAGGGGTATGGGAGAGTCCAATTGTGAGCAACAAATTCACCCGTCAGGCAGAAATCCAAAGGAAAGCTATGGAGATTCTGCCCTACTTCTCTGGTATTCTCGCATCAAAATATGGCAGCAGCAGAAACCAGCAAGATCAGAGATGTGCCAGAGCTTTTGGCAGTCTCATGAGTGACATAACCCCTATTACTATGACCGTGTTCATAGCCAGTTTGGCAATATGGTGTGTGGGAATGCTATGTGCACTGTTAGCTTTTGGAATTGAATGCAAAGTACCTTAGTATGAAATTATGCTTGAGCAATTCTATGCACCTACAGTGTGTTTATGTGCACAGTGCGTGTCTTCTGATTTGTGTTGTTTGATTGATACTTGTTGTGCACCCACTGTACCTCATGATCAATGTATGTATAGGCAATACATATTCGTCAATCTGCTTGCATACCTTTTGGTCCACGCACTCTGACAGTAAGTTGTCCAGCACCAGCGCCCTTGGTTTCCACCACAAAATTGCTTTTGAATCGCGACAAAATGCCATGCTCCACACCTGGTCCATACACCCTCACCTTCCCAGCATCAGGCGGATTGGAAATGTATACAGGGAATGGGCTTCCTAAACCAAAAATTTACCTACCATCCATCACTCCAGCTACCAAGATTTCATAAACAAAACCAAGATCCTCGCACCTGGCACATGTTCATCTGAGTATTTGATGTCCAGCGTATGCTTGCCAATCTCTGCTGGTTTGATGCACAGCGTGTACGTACCATCCTTATGGTCATACAGCTCACAGTACGCCAGCTTGTTCGGGCCTCGGCATTGAGCAGTCAAATGACCTAGAACCACGAACCTTTTTTCTATGCTAGGACCCCTTTAAAATCTTTTTTAAAATATTTAAAGAGCGGATGCAGCAAAGATTTGTCCATAGTGAAGGCGTTGAGCGATTCTTGAAAATTCGTTTGGCGAACCAATGGAGTTTTTCATGCTGAATCACCTGTCTCTGTGCGATTTTGCCTCCTCACAGAGAAAACCCACTTGCAGAAAGCGTTTCGCAATAGTGGGGTTTCTCTGCGAGGATGCAAATTTGCAACAAGACAGGAGGATACAATCGATTCAGCATGTAAAACTGCATACGTTCACCTAAGGAAGCTTGAAAAATCGATCATCGCCTTCACTATGGGAAATCTTTGCCATATCCGGCCTTTTAAGCGTCAAATGACAAATTACCAGGTCCAGCAGCCCGCGTGTCTATGGTTGTCTTGAGCTCGTGTCCGATGATGCCCATCTTGAGCTGGTCAGTGGAGATGACAACGCTGCTCGCATCTCCGCTCATGGTGACGTTGACTTTAAAGGGGGAGCCGCGCACCTGTTCACCATTCCAAAGCACCTCCAGGTTGTACGCGCCTGAGAAATGCAATGAAAAAAATCACAATGAAATGGGAAATATTTAGCTTACATATTTTGACCATGACGATGCATAGTAAAGTAACACAGGCTTTGAAAAATCAAATGGTTGGGTGGGACAAAAAAACACCCAAAATGGCGAAATCCGTCCACCGTAATGGGGGTTTTGACCCCCCCCCCCCCCCCCCCCCTCCATCTAGCCGTTTTAGTTATATGAACGAAACAGAGGTGAAAATATGCCGAGATAGTTTCGAGGCTACAAAATGGGGGAGGGAGGTCAACGGCCATAGACTAGATGGGTTTGCCACACAAAAGCCAGTTTTACCCCACGCTTATCCTACTCACTCACCTGGCATAAGCGGCGTGTAACTGGCGCTCCACACGTTGTTGCCAAGATGACTGACCGTCACTGGAATGTCCGCTTTTTGACCCATCAACTGGCACTTGGGCTTTCCTGCAACAAAGAAAACCACCCACACATACCGTTCACATTGACATTGCAATATTTCCCACGATTGTCATCGCCCTCCATTTTCAATGCAAAATGATGCACAAATTACTCCCAAAAATGGTTACCCCGAAAAATAGCCAAATTACCCCCGAAAAATTATGCCCAAATTAGCCCCGTTTACCCTTCTTTTCTTACCAGGTCCCGCCTCGGAGCCGTCGACAATGAACTCGGCCTCCTCTCTCGTCTTGGCGCGACTCAGCCCATCTCCACGCAAGAACACCCTCAAGTGCTCGGGCAAATCCTCATCCCTTTGCTGCAAGCCACCAAAGAAAACCATCAATAAAGTCCGTTACCAAAGTAGATGGGTACATCCCCAATCGGTTCAGCCCATATCGGAGAGAGTTAAAAGTTTACCCAACATTCACGGCTGGAATTACCCAGCCCTACCCTCCCTCCATTTACGATATGCGGTAAACGCGATTGGGTTGGTCGATGGCGACCCCGCGGTATTTAGTGAACGTGTGGCTCGGTGTCTGCGGGGTGGTCGACGTCATTCTGTTGTCACTTCTTCTTTTCACTCGCTCCTTTTCCGCTCCGATGAGATTGAACACGGTCGACGACCCCGTAGGTACCGATCCAAACTTTCTCACTAAAATACCGCCGGATCGCAATCGACCAACCCAATCGCGTTACCGCAACTCGTCCATAGATACACCTACCTGCTGCCTTTCCGCATGCTGTCTGCTCGTAGAAGCGGCTACAGCAGCAGTCCCAGTGCTAACAGCTGCAATTATCGGTGCTGCAGTTACCGGTTCCGCCCATCCCTGCACGGGGCACGAGGGCACCGGGAGGTCGGACCAGTGCAGGTACACGCTGTGCTCTCCCTCGAGGTGGGGCGTAAAGGCCAGGCGGTACTTGCCACCGCCCAACGCGTCCACGCTCGAGGGAATTCGGCCGTTCGGACCACGGACTTCCGCCTTTAGTTCGCCTGCAATAAAAGCATTAGCATTAATACAGCTAGGTTAGTGTAGGATAGTACACGGCTTGCTGAGGTATCCTGCTGTAGTTATTTCCGAGCATTTCGCAGTTCTGGTGATTCCAAAATTGTGCAAGTACGACCAAAAGCAAAATGCTCTGCAATACCTGCAGCTTTGCACGCTTTAAAATCCCCTAAAACCAATATTTTAGCGCGCGGTAATTGTAAAACCGTACAAAATAGACCGAATTACCCCAGGTGACCCAAATGAACCCTCAACCCGGCCCGAATTACCCCGCACCGCACTACCCCACAACATACACCCGCCCCACCTTCCCCCGCCTTACCCGGTCCTGCCTCCGTCGCGTCAATGCTGAGCTGTTTCTCCTGTCCGATACTCATGGGGATGTTGCCTCGCGCGTCCAACCCAGAGCCCACCAAGCGTACTCTACTCGGGTCCACCACCGGCACTTCAAAGGGACTGCCCGAGACTGCCTAAAACAAGGGGAAACAGCTCATACTGGATACTGGATAATACCAAGAGCTCATATGAATTCTGGACAAGCAAATAAACTCATAATCAATTCCTGATAATGCACATGAATTCATTATGAATTCTTCATAATGGTAATAAATTAGTACCGATGACGAAGGGTACAATGGGGCAAACCCGGCCATGGGAAAATCCGGTCACCTAAGTTTCAGGGCTGTATATCTCAATCAATGGACGAATTGAGACACGTATGATATCACTCGATTCCTTCAACTCTTCTGTTTTCAAAAGAGCTACGTATTTGGTTCATCACTTACTAGCGCGCTACACACGTGGTGAGTAAACTCAAGGGGAATTCCCCATAAGTAGGTGATGAAGCATAGGGAGGCCGGTGAATTCACCGTGAGTTTCAAACTCACCCCGTGTGAACACGTGAGAAAAATTTTACGCGTGGGAGCAAGTGAGGATGCTCTACACGAAAAATAAAACTCGAAGTCCGAATTCACCGTGAGTTTACTCACCACGTGTGTAGCCCACTACTGAAACAGCAAGCTAAAAAGAGCTCAGGTGGCCGAGTTTACCCCAAGGCCAGATTTACCCCACAACTCCATACCTTGTTATTCCACAGCACGTTCACAGTGTGATAGCCAGCCTCAATCGGCGTGTAGTTCACCTCCAGCTGGCCCGCTTCTTTCTTAACGGTGGTGTGCTTCGCCTTGTAGTTGGGACCTAACCAAAGAGAAAAAGTGAAACATCAAGATTATGGGTTTGCGGTACACTGAACAATGCATTCTGCTGTAACGTACTACGTACGAACGGCAATAGCGTCCGAGGCCAGCAGTGTACATATACTAGTAAGTTCTTCTAGGTATCTAGGCGAGTTTAGCCAATCTGTCCCCGGACAGCTGTGACCAAGGGTAGCGGGTTCGAATCCCGCCCGGTCCTATTTCTCTCCCCCCTTTTCCGGGCCCGGCTATCGCCATACGGAACGCGGCACTTCACACAATTCTACATCACTTTTACCGCTGATATCGATCTTCAAGCCTCCTTTTGCTTTCTTAGCGTCGATGATAAATTTTGAGGGTTCGTGCACCACAGCTTTCTTCAGTCCCTCCCCGAATGCACCTGGTTTATCCGATTCATCAACTTGGATCGTCAGTGGACTGCCTGAAAGTAGGAACAAACGCGAAACATCATACTCACTAGTTCACCCAATTGCTATGTGAAACGCTATGTTCACAGGTTCACCGAATTGCTAAGTGTAACAATATGCTTCACCCGATTGCAAAGTGGAACATCACTTTCACCCAATTGCTAAGCGAAACCTCATGTTCACTGGTTCACCCGATTGCTAAGTGAAACATCATACTCACTGCTTCACCCAATTGCTAAGTGAAATATCATACTCACTGGTTCACCCAATTGCCAAGTGAAACATCACGTTCACTGGTTCACCCAATTCCTAATGAAGGCTTTACCCCATACATACGTAGGCCTACTCACCTTGCACGTCGAATCCGAAGAATGTCGCGTTAACGCGATGGCGTCCGGGCTGTCTGGGCACGAAAACGATTTCCTCGTCTCCTCCCCTGATTTCGTAATCCACCACTTGGCCTTTCGGATCGGTAATCTTAACATCCAGTCCGCCTCGACCCGCGCCTTTTCGTCGCACTAAAAGAAAATAAACAATAGGGTACCACCTGTGGGGTAAATACACAGCATTGGGTACTGTGGGGGAATCACGACCACCTATTACTTCAGACCGTTGCTTGCTTGCTTGCTTTTTACTTCGATAATCCAGGCAAAACAAGTCGAACCCATTACAGGAAATCCCGACGAGCGTAATCACCACGAGTATACTTGGACCTGTGCCTATATGTACGTACGTATATATGTACCGCTCACTTTTAGGTGGGCGGCCGGGTTTACCCCTCCAATAAAACAGCCGGATTTACCCCGTAATACCCAACACATTTTAGGTTATTCGACGTATAGAACACAACTGTATCATACGAGGATAAAGTATGAAGAAATGAAAAAAATGGGGAAAAGAGGACGGTACGCCCGGGGAGTCGAACCCGCTATCTTCCTCAAAAACACAAGCCCCCGCCAGTTGGCCCGCGCAAGTACAAACGAATTGAAGGGCAACCCACAGCAAGGATATGGATGGACCAGCGGAGGAATCGAACCGATCCCTTACTTCGGAAACACAAAGTACTGCCACATGGCCCGAATGACAGAAATAGCTCAACTGTTACCATACATAGGTGCTGGTACTCATTCGTCACCTTGGACAGAAGCCTGTTGTCCGACAAGTATCGATCCTTCGCTAACCAATCTGATTTTCGAAGGATCAATAACTTCGCAAATAAACGGGCTGCCCGCTATTGGCTGATCGGCAAAAGTCACGTCGATTTTGTGCTCTCCTGAAACATCAAACATACCAGGTCACCTAAACATTCGTCTACCACACAATACCAGAATGAAAAAATCAATCATGGTCACTCGAGCTAAAGAAAAAAAACACTTTGTATAGTATCACGATGTTGTGACAAATCTGAACATTTGTTCGCCAACTTTTCCCCGCAAAGGTTGACCAAGATTAGGAAACTACCGCATAAATTCCAAGTGAAAAATTGCCTCTCCCATTGATGAATACGTACGTACAAAAGCAGCAACTATTCACGAGTTGAGCTGTCATTGAGCGTGGCCCCTACCCTTCCAGTTCTATGTATGGCCGAAACATCATAGTCACGAGTTCACCCAGACTGCTCCCATAACACAGCAACGAAACAGTTCTTCGTCCCTGGGTGAACTCGTAACTTTCATGTTTCGGTTTGGCCAATAGATTAGAAGAGTCGGGGATGATCTGAGAGAGAAAAAGCTAAAGAACAGCTCAACACGTGAATAGACTCCAAGACGCAAGTAGTAGATAGATATGACATATCAGACCAGGTATCTGCTGTTTGTTAGGCACAGTGCAAGAGTGCAGTACGTACATTCAAAGGAGATTTTCAATTGCCCAAAATCTGTGATCCCAGTCAAAAGCGGGGGCTCTTTGAGTATCGCCGAAAGTAAACATTGCCCAAAATAGAGCGCAACAGCTTTTTATGATAGAGCGTGGGTGCATAAATACCTATGCATAGTATGAAAGGAACACCCGTCCTCTTCACTACTGTGACTTGATTTATTTTTGGAAAAATTATTGAGCAGAATTTATAATTGTCCTCGATTCTTCTTCGATTATATGTTTGGTAAACTATACACTAAAGTTCTGTCCAGCCAAAGTTCGCTACATGAAACGCTACCAATGCCCGTGCTTCAACAATAGCAGGAAAAGCGCGGATTTTTGTCCGTGGTTTATGTACGAAACCCCACAGGGAAGGCACTACAAAACGTAACAATTTGAATACTTCACCAGGAGCACCCAACCCAATTTTGCTCTATAGTCAGTAGAGCAGCCATCTTTATGAGCATTTTGAAACATTAGCCGAATTACCCAAATTTTGAATGCCAGTTTTCGTTCGATTAGGTATGCCCAAACATTATGTCGCTTACATAATAGGCACTCCTCCAAACTAGCCTATGCCAGAACACTCCGAAAATGGATTGCAAGCAAAAAATTGCAGCACCTTAAAGTACGTATAAGCAAAAAAGTAAAGAAAGAAAAAAGCCAAATCTCTCACCGGTCATAATTGGCGTGTATTCCACCCTGAAGTTGCCATCTTTCTGTTGGAAGCACTTAACCGGTACAGCACCGCCGTCCGATGCTAAAAAAAAGAGCAAAACACAACGTAGCTAGCGCGTTTTGTTCAATATTCATTTCATGCACTTGTGATAGTGCGGGGTAATTTGGGTCACCCCAATCTATTTTCCAGTTTTAGCAAGGAAGAAAATTGGTAATCACGGTATCAAAATCATTGCGTGTGCTGTGCAGGGTTATTTTTTGGTGATTGTACACGTGTTGGGTTTCCCTATCGTACGAAATGGTGGCCCAAATTACCCCGCACCATCATACAAGTTCAGAGCATGAAATGAATAGTCAGAGAAATATATGGGTAAAACTTGCTCTGAATATATTTCCCCGCCACACAAGCATTATCATGAATCGCCCAAATACATAAAGTGCATGCGTTTGTAGCCAAGCAAATCGTAGGCTGACAGTCACAGAAAATGGAACACTTACAAAAAAAGAAGAAACACATCAAACAAAGATTGAAATAGAAAAACACATACGAAAGGCACAGTAAAATGTGAGGGTAAAAATTTGGGGTAAATTATCGTTCTGTAGAAGTGACGGGTAGTAACCTGAAAATCATTCATACGCCTTGCAACATACAGGGTAGCGTGCGACAATTCCGTCCATACGGTTTTACCACCGTGTGTACGATGGTGAATTCGCCCCATGAGCGGAATTATCCCAAGCTACCCTCATTTTCACATATCAAAAATAAAAAAAAAATATTCTTTCACGTGCTACGGGTAAGTTGCAGCAGGGCAGAGAATAAATTTTAAAAAAAAACCACCGTCCCAGGCAGAATTCGAACCTGTGACCACCACATCCAACTCTCCTCTTCCCGCTCCGTCCATGAGGACGGCGAAATGAGCGACGGAATGCACCGCCGCCCGGCTTAACCCTTCGCCATCCGTTCGTATCGATTTCGAGTCGCGAATGTATACGTCGTATGGGCAATCTGCAATAGCATACACTACCAATAGATAGGGTACTGTGGGATAAATTCGGCAGCCTCAAAACTTCGGCCACTTCAACTGTCTATAGTCTGGCCAATAGCAGTTGGCACTTGGACTCAAGGCGCGTTGCGTAAAATAGATTTACAAATGCGGATTTCTGTCCACGCTTCGTGTACTCCTATTTCGCAGAAGTACATGCAAACTACGCAACTCGCCTTGAGTCCAGGTGCCAACTCGTGAGCAACGATTATAGGTGCACGATTTATTCCACAGCACCACATATTTCACCACTGCGCTACATAGGGTTAGGGTACAATGGGGTAAACCCGGCCATGGAAAAATCCTGCCACCTAAAAATCCTGTCACTGCATATCTCAGCAACCAAAGGACCGTTTGAGACAAAAATTTTATCAATTTCTTGAACTCTCCTTTTTCAAATGAGCAATTTGCTTCATCATTTGCTCAAACAGCAACTTTACAGAAGATGTGGCCGGATTTACGTCGTCGGGTTTACCCCATAGTACTCTACCTATGAAGTGAACTTACCAGGCAATTCAACTCCATTGAACAACACGGTGACCTTGTGAACCCCGACGCTTTTAGGCACAAAGGAGCACTTGGCCACACTGCCACTACTCTCGTTTTGTACCATCGAAGGCACTTTACGTCCTTTGTGCGTTACACAGAGGTCCACGTAACCCTTGCCAGCTCTGGTGTGGTCAACTGAAAGAAAAACAATACACACACGTATCGGCATATACAAAAATCAGTTCTTCATGCTGAAGTATCCACTAGTTGCGTTATTAGGAAGTCAATCAGATCAGAAAACGAGCAATCCTCGAAATAATAACGAGCAATCCTCGAAATAACGAGCCACACCTCGAAATAACAACGCAACTCGCGGATATGCGGCTATGAGAACCAGTGTGCAACAGTGTAAACGTAGCGCGTACGCAAGACAATAGAATCCGAGGCCTACGTAAACTAAGAAAGGCGAACTTAGCTTAGCCATCTGTCCCTGGGCTGCCGCATGTGCCTGCCTAAGTACACAGCTGTGACCGATGGTAGCGGGTTCTATTCCCGTTCGGTCCTATTTCTCCACCCCCCTTTCGGGATTACGGCTATCGCCATACGGAACGCGGTACGTGTCACACGACACAATATTGACAAGTCATCAACCAACCACCTGAAAACTGCTGCGTCCTTCCCAGCTGATCGTTTCTCAGGCCATGCACTTCTACGCCACGGACGTCGAAAATTTCGATGGCGAACGGACTGCCAGGAATGGAAGCGGAGGCGAAACTCACGCTGGCAGCGTGCGGGCCGACTTCCACAGGAATGTACTCCACTTGAAAACGGGTCCCGTTCTCTTTACGAAGAGAACAGGGCAGCACCTGGTCGTTGGGGTCTGAAACGAAATAAGAATAAGAGGACACAATGAATGCATGGCTATGAACCCGTTGCGCTAAAGACTTTTAGGTGACGGTTTAGATAGGTACAAGATAAGTGAAGCGAGTGTGTCAATGTCAAAACGGTTTTGCACAAGCAAAATTTTTCAAGCACATCCGATTCCGAACCCTTGTAGCTAAAGGACTACTTAGTTCAAAGGCGAATCTCATCCTCATGCAATGAAGGATTGCTTTTTATTTTAACAACTCCTCTTTTCAACGGTCGGCACGACCAAAATGCGACTCCCGCGGAAGATGAAATCGACAGTGCCCAAAACGCCATCGGAAGGTTCATTGGAGTGCCCAGATCAGGTTGCATTTCGGTCGCGACGACCATCGAAATAGAGGAGGGGTTAAACCCAAAGGGCAATAAAAAAGCCGGTTAACACCTACCGAAAATCGTCACTCCCAGCTCCTCGTCCAAGCCTTCTCTTCCCACGTCCACGAAAAACGCGGCCACCGCCTCAACTTGGCCTAATTTCAGGCCCTCTCCATAGGCCTGACATTGCGAGGCATCCACCACCTCGCACTTGATAGGCCCTTCTCCATATAGTTGATCATTAAAGCGCAGGTGCACCCAATAGGCCGCTTTCTCCGTGGGAATAAAGGCCACTCGCTGGATGGCTCCGGCAACGCCCATTGGCTGGTTGGAGGAAGGGACCAATGAGCCTTTAGTCGTGCGCACCTCAATCGAAAGCTCCCCCTCGCCAGCGTTCGAAGTATCAACTACAACAGAACAAATTTGCATACGATCCACAGTATGACTTTCGTTGGTTTCAAGAGTAGGGTAGCGTGGGGCAAAACCGCCAATGGGGAAAATCCGCCCATATATGGCGCTTTTACCCCCATTCAAAACACAGCTCTGGAAAATGTATCTCGGGAAACTTCTGCCTCTTCCTTGCTAGCCATAACTTGACAACCTATGTAGGCCTGAAGGGGGGTAAAAGCGTCATATATACATAGGTGGATGGATTTCCCCATGTTCGGTTTTACCTCACGCTACCCCCTTATAGTACTTACCGTCAAAACACACAGGCCTGTTCACAACTCCAGGACCGATCTTTGAGACTTTCATCTGGTCTGGATCAAAAACTTTGCAGAAAAATGGACTGCCATTGATCTCCTGTTCAGCGTAAGAAACTCTGACTTTGTGAGGACCTAAAAGGAACCACAAAATCTCTCTCTTTTTAGCCAATCACTCAGAACGTAAGTTACTATGGGATAAATCCGGCCACCAGTGTTTCAGGGCTGCATATCTCAGCAATCAGGGACCAATTGAGACAAGTACGATTGCAATCGATTTCTTGAACTCGCCTCTTTCAAATGAGCTATTTGGTTCGTCATTTCCTGAAACAAGCAAGTTCAAAGGGGCCCATGTGGCCAAGTTTACCCCATGGCCGGCTTTACCCCATTGTACCCTAATTTGAAAATTTAGCACAGCACCTTTACAAACGTAGGAACTAGAGGGGGTCGACACTACACTAATACATGATCGACGCAATATTTGAATTGTCCAAAACTTACCAACTTCCTCTGGAATGTAGCCCGCTTCGAATTTTCCATCCATCAATTGCGTAACGTCCACAGTGCATTCCCTCTGACTTGGTCCTATTATTATTTTAGGAAGTCATAATTTATGAACAGGGCCGTACAGTATCACACAGAAAACGAAGGCAACAGTACAAGAAAAAGAACAGATAACAAACCAAGACTGCGATACAACACGCATACACACACGGCACACAACAGACCATAAGCACACTGCACACAACAAAAAAAATGACAAGGCATGACATGAATAATACTAATAATTGAAACAAGAGAGGACAGTGAGTGACATCACATCAGCACTAGATCTCCAAGCATTGGATTGTGCACAGTTAGAAACGGTGGTGGACTATTCTTCTTCTCATGCATTATCGACTCTTGGTAGCAGCATGCGCATGCCTCATGCTCATTGGCTGGTGCAGCTGTGCTCCAATCACCATCTACTTCCAGCTGGCAGTATTTCTCATAGGCAGCTTGCCACCTTGGTGGAACCACGTTATACCGCGAAAAGCTAGGGTTAGTGTTCGTTGCAGCCGCATGTTCAATTTTCCTTAGGGTTACTGTACCAGCAAGTGATGCAATGTTAGCAGCATTAGCATTATTGCTTTCATGCTGCGCATAGCTTTTCCCTAGCACGCTACTATTAGCCAAGCCGCTGCGCGCTTTGCGCAGTTTAGTAAGCATTGCAGACGCCGTAGAACGAAGAAATCCTCCAGGTTTCGATTTTGCGTCAGAAAATTGGCGAGCAGGACGATAATAACTGCTGCCTTTATCCATTCCTACTAACAGCAAACGACTGCAATAATCATCATCCAGACTAAAGGAAATATCCACATATTTCGCTTCTTCTCTCTCCTTCCCGCTGTAAGATTTGGCCTTTTTCAACGCTCCAAATCCCGATGAATAAGTGTCGTATTCTTCTCTTTGTCTTATCCACTCCTGGTAATCAGGTTTAATATCGTTCAGCCTTGCGGCATGGTTGGGTTCACCCTCCTTTAAACCTCCAATTTCAGTAGACAAATTTAGCAGCGTTCGTCGGGTAGGTTCGCGTAGAACTCGTGTAAAAATATCATGACGCTTTTCTTTACGCGCAGGGGCACTGGATTTCACGTTCCTGACGTCTTTTCCGCCACAGCGCTTTTTGTATCCGTTACTATGACTGCTGTTTCTGCCCAACGAAGACAGTTGAATCGAATTCAAGTTTTCCTCAGAAGGCAGAGAAGCGACATCAAAAGTGCAGTCGCAATTTGACATCATGCAGAGTTGTTAGTGCATAATTACGTAGTTACAGCAAGTAAATTCTGCAAGCAACACAAAGACGCAAACAATACATGCACCATACAAGCAAGCAACCCAAGCTAAAGCGTGCACTAATTCCCATTGTAGGGTACTGTGGGGTAATTCGGGCTATTCCTACCTATTCTGACCTTGCAGGAACAAAGAAAGAAGAAACTGCACTCGACGTCTCAAACAAAACTAAACCGAACTGAAGATAGCTAGGGTGAGTGGCCCGAATTATCCCCACGGTACCCTTCTTTCTGCCCTGTCCCCTCCCATTTTGCATTCTTTGTTTACACTTTTCAAGCTGAAATTGCTTACCAGTGACCACGACGTTACATTCTCCACCTCCTCCGCCTCTTGGGTCCACGGTAAACCACGCGGTCTTGTTCACTGGGGCGACTCTCAATCCATCACCCGTCGCAACGCACTGGCTTCCATCAATTACGTTGCAGGTCATGGGGCTTCCTGCAAAATCGGGTAAACTCGTAAGAATCATGTTTCATATTCAAAACTTTAGTGGGGCAATGGGTCGGTCCGATAAACAGTGTCCCACACACAGGGGTGAAATTTTGGTTCATTAGTGGTGGTAACCTTTTTTTTGGTAACCTCATAAAAATGATGTTTCATACGCACCAAACATAGTAAGCATGATGTTCCACCAACCTAACACGTTTTGCTCAGATCTTAGCCAACTTGCAAATTCGATGTTTCGAAGAAATCCACATTTCCACTCTATTCCTACACTTTATGAACGAATTGGGAAAACCCATCAACTTGATGTTTCGCCGAAAATTCAACCTAACCTGGCACAGCTTCTCCATTGAATTTCACGCTGACAGTATGCGTTTTGGGTTCCTGTGGAGTGAAGGAGACTTTGAACCTGGCGTTGCCCTCAGCCTGTACGAAATTGGGCACATTTCTGTTCTCCACAGAAACGATAATCTCCATGTTTCCCGCGCCGGCTTTCGCAGCGTCAACTGAAACATTCATATGCATCCTTTTGTTTTGACCAGTTCGAGTACTCCGACGCAGTGGCTCAGTGGTAGAATTTACGCATCCAAATCTGGGGACCTCAGGTTCGATTCCCCCACAGTGCAAAGTACACTTACGAATATGCTTCGCAGCGCTAGCTCAAACGTATAATATCTCGCTTCGAAATAAAAAACCCGTGGTTCGATTCCCCCGTAGAAAAAACAAGTAAACCCACAAAGATGATGTTTCAGTTTTTCCCGTAGGAATTATCGTAAACCGTTTCAGTTTTTCCCGTAGTAATTTATCGTAAACCCACAAAGATGATGTTTCAAAGCTTACTGTAAAAGTTTGACGGCCTTCCAACCACATTTCCTTCCACGGTGTGCAATTTCACCTTCGTTGCATCGTAAGCTTTAGCCGTGAATGGCGAACCACTGACAGGCTGTCCAGCGTAATCCAGAACGATCTGATGATTGCCTGCAAAAAAACCGCGAATCTTTTAGTTGGGGTACTAACTACGGGGTAAACCCGGTCGATGGGAAAATCCGGCCATCTAAGTTTCAGGGATGCATATCTTAGCAATCAATAGTGGGCTACACACGGAGCGAGTAAACTCACGGGGAATTCCCCGTACGTATGCGATGAAGCATAGGGAGGCCGGTGAAATCACCGTGAGTTTGAAAGTCACCATCGTGTGAACACATGAGAAAAATTTTGCGCTTGGGAGCAAGTGAGAATGCTCTTACACGAAAAATAAAACTCGAAGTTCAAACTCACCGTCGAATTCACCGTGAGTTTACTCACCACGTGTGTAGCCCACCAATGGACCAATTGAGACAAATTTTGTATCAATCGATTCCTTGAACTTTCCGCTTTCACAGGAGATATAATTGGGTCCATTGGGTCCATTATTTGCTGAAACAGCAAGTTAGCTTAGGTAGCTGGGTTTATCCCGAGTACCCTAGACAGAAATTCTAATACCCAGACTGGAATGACACCGGGTTGTCATTGCTAATTATGCAGTCCATGTGTGCCCGTGTTTTCGCACAAACTAATCCACGCAAACATATGCATCATGCAAATCCCTGACCTTCCAACTAAGACGAACTACACATCAAAGCAGTGACGTTTTCAAAGTACGGGCAGCAAAAAAGCGACCTGAATCGTGTGGTGTAAAAACGCGTTACATATTTCTTGCGTTATGCACTACTAATGCACGTAAGCAAGCGCAATAGAGCAAACACTCTACAATCCTTGCGCAACCAAACATGACCCCTATTTTTGCACCACACATGCACACGCTGCGTACGTACAAATAAGTATGAAAGGGAGCGCTACGACTGTGTAGCAAGGGAATTGCAGGGTAATTTTTGCTTCGAATTTACCCCCAGAAATTACCAAGTAAAGTAATTTCTTACCCACAACTTGAGGACTGTATTCCACACGGTAAGTTCCTTCCGGTGTTTTGCTAACGTTCGCAGTGACTTGATGACCAGTGGTTGAATCTGGAAAACAATGAACCCAAATTCACAATAAAATTATTGCAAAATAGAGTGCGCAAAAATGCACAACAAGGATTTTAGTCAAAACCGGAAATGCTGTTTCAAGCCCTCAACAAACGTAAAACGATTCTGCTTCAACAGTGACGTATAATATTCCAAACTCGAAACTATGATGCTTCAAAATTACGTACAGCAAGCGTTCTCCAACTGGAGAAAATGACGTTTCACATGTCTCTCGTCATGTTCGCTCATAACTGCACAAACTTCCATAAATCCGTGAAAATGATGTTTCAAAGACTACCATTACCACAACCTAACGCATTTTCATAACCCCGTGAACATGATGTTTCAGCCTCACCTTTTATTAGCACCTCCGGTGGCTTTCCGGGTATTCCCTGAGGATCGACGATGAAATGTGTGATGCGCTGTACCGGCACCCTATCCAGCCCTGGGCCACTGGCAGTGATACGCGTTGGAGACAACATCTTGCATATGAACGGGCTTCCTGCAAAAGAAAAGAATCACACGATATGAACCAGTTGCGCTAAGACTGTTGTTTGTGTGGTGGCCCCGCGTTGGACGTTGATGTCGTTCAGTCATCTTGAAGCAAGCGAAGAGAAGAAAACAAAGCAACCAGCACAGATCTCAGCTTTATCATATCAACATACCGCGGGGGTCATCCCACGATCCCCGAATAAAGGGTACAGTGGGGAAAACTTGGCCATGGGGTAAAGTGGGCTACCTATTCTAAGCTCCTTTGACATTCAGCTCCTTGCTGTTCCAGCAAGAAATCGATTGATATCGCACTCGTCTCAATCGATCCATTGGTTGCTGAGATATGCAGCTCTGCAGCTAAGGGGGCCGGGGCCGGATGTTCCCATGGCCAGGTCAGGTTTACCCCTCACTACCCTAATTCTTAGCGCAACTGAACACCTTCGTACCTGACACTGGGTCATCGTTGAACTTGATGCTGATGGTGTGATCTTCCGCATCCTTGGGCACGAAGCTGATATCGTAGCAGTGCTGGCCTAGCGAATGAGCCATCGAGGGTATTCTTCCCTCATTCACAGCCACCTCAAGATTCCCGATTCCGGCTTCGCTCGCGTCAACTGGAAAATAAATTTGCTTAGTGCAACAGGTGAATAGGCATCTCAGTTTGATGTACCGGCTATGGCTATAGTCTGGCCAATAGCAGTTGGCACTTGGACTCAAGGTGAGTTGCGTAGTTTGCATGTACTTCTGCTAAATAGGAGTACACGAAGCGTGGACAGAAATCCGCATTTGTAAATCTATTTTACGCAACGCGCCTTGAGTCCAAGTGCCAACTGCTATTGGCCAGACTATAGCTAATGACAAGCCTATATGGGTAGCTTCAGGTACCCTACATACAGTACATATGGGGTTGTGGATAGGCATGGGGGTCTATGCGTTGGACATTTCTAATGTTTTGCCAATACGGGCTATACATTGGGGGGGGGGGGATGCACCGGTAAATGTGGTATTTACGAGTTGCGGTAACGCGATTGGGTTGGTCGATCGCGACCACGCGGTATTTAGTGAAAGTTTGAATCGGTGTCTGCCACTCTGCGGGGTTATCGAAGTCATTTGTTGTCAATTCTTCTTTTCACTCGCTCCTTTTCCGCTCCCAGATGATTGAACAAGGTCGACGACCCCGCAGGCACCGATCCACACGTTCACTAAATACCGCGGCGGGTCGCTATCGACCAACCCAATCGCGTTACCGCAACTCGTCCATACAGGGTAAAAGGTAGAGCTAATAAACATTTTGTGCACTTGTCAACATTTTCTGTCAACAGTTTTGTCAACTTACCAACGAAATGCACTGCCTTCCCCACAACTCCGTTCGGAATACCGGGTCCACCATTGGGGTCGGTAATCTTTATTTTACGCGCGTCGTACACACGGCACGCGAAAGGACTACCGTTAACTTCCACGTCCGCGTACTTCACCATCACTGCGTGTTCACCTGCAAAAAGCATATGTAATAGGGTACTGTGGGTAAATCCGCACACGGGGAAAACTTGGACACCTAAGCTTTTCTGTACTTGCCGCTTCAGCAAACGATGAGCATGGTAGCTCATTTGAAAGAGGAGAGTTTAAGGAATCGTTTGGTAGAAAACTTGTCTCAATCGGTCGTTATGGTTGCTGAGATATACTAGGTGTCCGGGTTTACCCCACAGTACCCTAGTCTGTCTGTGTTGTGGCATAAAATGGCTGATGTTGCACTCGCTGACTAAGCGAAAAATGCGAAATTTACTTGAGGTGAAGTCGAACAGAGTAGGGTCCTACGGGGTACGGGCCGGTTTTGTGGCGGTAAACCCGGGCAGTCAAGAAAAACGATCTTCCGTGCCAACACTACTTAGGTGGCCGCGTTTATTACCTCATGACCGCGTTTACCCCACAGTACCCTACATAATATGGCCCATTATGTGTATTGTGTTTTCACTTACCAACAACTTTTGGAATAAATTCTGCCCGGTAGGTAGCGTTGCCTGTCTCCGCGATTTTCGCTGACAATTTTTCATCGTTTGGACCTAAAAAACCACCATAATTTGACCGCCTTCATACAACAGGCAGAACAGAACACAGCACAAGTGAGTAAAAAGTAACTTTGCCACAAATCATTAGAGGTTTGAATGTCCACAGAGAAAATAATATTTAGACACTTGAAAAATCTGAAGTGACAGCGCAAAACATATACGTAGATTGGAAGGTAAAACCACAAAAAGATGGGAAAAGCAAGACAAAGGATGGCACATTCCACAGAAATCCACACAACAAAAATACTAAAACAAACACAGTCTTCTTTGTACGCCACGCACACTCCCACACAGCTGACTTATGTTATGCACACATATTTACAGACATCAGCAAAATTAAGTCACAGAAAACAGGTTGACACAGTGTAGCAGCTTTACACTCGTGTGTGTCGAGAAGGTAAAAAGTTGAAGAAATATGAGATACGTACACCAAAAGTGGGCACTTGGCCAGCCAAACAGCTAATACTCACAAGCTCGTTAAATGACCACACCACATGGATCATATTTCGCTCACTTACGGAACTGCGAAACTGACACTTCACACTCACACGCAACGCGCAAGCTTGGGCACAACAAGGCCAGCCAAAAAGCCTTCTGCCCATTTGTGCTCAGAGCTGGCTCCATTCACCAAAAAATTCATGGTTGCTGCTAACCATTGTTGTATATTTTCCAAGATGGAAAATATACGGGGGCGCGGGGAACAAATTGGCTGTGTCATTTCGTCCAGGATATGACTCGACTCAAGAATATGTTGTTCATTGCAGACATTTTGACACGTTTAAGAAACTGTCGTGTGATCGCATTCATAGCATCCAGAACTTTGTACCTAACCTACCACGACCACCTACTGTAAAGGTCGGTGTGTAGCCCGATACCATGTATTGCCCGATCCCGTGTATAGCCCGCCCAATTTGGCTTATATTGCACTTTTGGCCCGTATATAGCCCGATATCGGGCTGAGCAAAGAACTGCGTTCACAAGGCTTTATTCGGAGCGTTGTAAGTCAGGAATCACAAAATGTGTGGCCTGTGTAGCTGAAAATAGTAGGTTGAACATGGACTATGGCATTTAGGGTGAAAATTGGAGCAAAAATGAGCAGATGGTCAAAGTCCCTTGTATAGCCCGAGCTTTTGTATTGCCCGATCCCGTGTATAGCCCACCCAAATTGGCTGATCTTGTTTGTATTGCCCTGCAGGGCTATACACCAACCTTTACAGTACCTCACTTGTAGCCTCTGTCAGCTGTCGTAATGCACATTACTTGCAGTCTCTGTCAGCTCGCGTATGTATGTAATGTACACACACAAGTACTTGCACTCTTTTCTGCAACCTTTTCGAGAATACATAGCACAAATTCCAAATCGTACAAACGTACAAGGCCACGTAAAAAAGCGTACAAACCAAGAAACAGCAGAGCTTACTTTTCTCTCAGGTTTAGATTGTGGCTTTAGCTAAATCATGCGTGAGTCATAATCTCATCAATCTTTTCGCTTATTCTGCCTTTATGTATAAGTGCCCTTACTTCCCTAGACGAGCGCAGGCAAGATGCTGTATTGCACATACTGTACATCGGCCCTATAAAATAAAACGTTCGTTTCTTCTATCCTCCGTTTGCATTGCATGCAAAGCTGGTGGCGTTGTGCCCATCGAGCTTGTATGTACTTGGAAGCATGTACAGTACATACGTAGCACAGCATACCAGGCATAGGAAGCCCATATGTAGCATATGATGAGGACGTGCTAAAATACATATAGTCTGTCCAGAATAAGTTGGCAGTTCCACTTGTGAGTTTTGCCTTTCTCGTTTTGCGATCGCCATAACCGCGCAGCAGATGTAGTACGTACGTACATACGTATGGTTTCAGAGAAGGCCTAAAATTAGCTGAATCCTCTGCGTGATTTTTCCCTTTCAACCCAATTCTTTGGTGCGTGTCCCTAATTCTTCCTCCGCGCTTCCTTCTGTTCCGTTTTGCTTGTGCTGATCTTTCTTTCTTATTTTCTTTTTTTATCGGTGCTCCGGTGTGCTGTGCGCAGTTGAGAAGACAGTAGCGGGACGGCGTGCAAGTCCAACTGCCAACTTATTCTGGACAGACTATAGCTAAGCTAGTAGACATGCATAAGTATGAGTATGAACAACTCGAGAATATCATAATGTATTCCGCTTTCCGCGAAAGTGTGTCTGAACGCGCACTAAGGAATCGGCTTTATAATAGCGTGTGCCTTTTGGGCTGAATTGTTACACAGTACCTATCTTCAGTGCATATGTATGTACATACATAGTTTCGGGTGGACAGACAGACCGACCGACAGACGTTCACCTCTGCCTATGCTAAGCGCTTTTCCTCACCGCTATCTTGAATGGGGGCGGCCTCTGGGCGCGCCCACAAAAAACCGTACATATGAACGGCAAAATACTTTTAGGACACTCTCTCACACACGACACACACAAGACAAAACAGCTGAAAACATCAACACACAAACCCAAAGTTACAGTTCACTTATGCCCACGACACCACATGGTAGGTAGAGAAACTTTCGCGCTTTGTCGGGTGGCTATAAACCACGCCTTACAACGTCCACCATACACACAAGTAGGCCTACAACAACGACGGTACATAAGAACAATCATCATAACATAGTACAGAAACATCCACATGGCTGAAACATAACAAAACATGGTGCTGGGGGATAAATCCGGATAATTTCGGAATTGTCTTACTGTATTTGCTAAAACTACCTCGTTACCAACGCGCAGTTACCAATTTACCAATTCTCGATACCAATTTTCAAGACAAGTATTCAAGACCGATCCCCATATACAGTTTTACCGGCACGACAACCCCATCCAACACAAACCCACACATAAACATACGACCATAAACATGACGGAACAAACGCTGTATTTAAGGTCTCAATGCCCTGTTTCGGAGCCAAATTTGAGGCTTCCTCGTAGCCGTTATGTGCAAGATAAAAGTGATCACTTATCATGTAAATATAGAACAACCCTTCCTCTACACGTACACCAAACGGCAGCGCCAAAGCTCTTGTATTCGGCGCAGTACGACACGCCGAAGAACGCCCCAAAAACCACGCGATTTGGGTGTTCCGAAGGAACCACTGGGTATTTTTCAACATGCGGCACACCATTCAACGCGTCTTGACGAGAGGAATCGATCGGTACCTGCGGCGCCTCTCTACGTTGCCTCTACGCAAAGTTATCCAAGAAGAACGTGTTTGAAAAAGTTATCGTTTCAATCAAGAATAGCGCCACGGAGAGGCCGTTTCAAGAGGCGCTCTATGGCTCGTCAAAGAGATCGTGTAACAAGCTTTCGATCGATATCTTGATCTCCTCCTAACCCGCTTTCGTTGGCCCAAGAAAAGCGGACAAAATTTATCCAGAAGTCCATGCATAGACAGTGCCAAACAAACGAACAGAGAGCGCGACTGGAGCGGAAACAGCGAACGGAAAACAAGCAGACGGATGATCGTATGGTGTCAGGAAGTGAAAACAGCTGGAATTAGATATCACCAGATACTTCACTAGTAGTACAGGAGTCCATGCTCAGAAAAACAGGGCATTGAGACCTTAACTTCCAAACCTAACATCTGCACTTACCGACAACCTCCGCAGTCACATGACCCCCATCGGGAGCCCTGACCCAAAAAGAGCCGGTTTGACCCACTGCGATCAACTTGGGCAAGTCCTCAGGGTCGACGCGGGGCACCACTGGTCTTAAACTTGGGTCCGGGGCTGGCACGGTGCCAAGCGTGGTGGTTTTCTCCAGGGTAGGCGGAGGTTCGTCACGCTTCCATTTTTGAGCGATTGGGTCCTTCTCTTTCTTCCAGAGAGCGTCTACCTAAAAGGGGAAAGGGTAGAGCAGAAAATAGGACTTTTCGCTTTAGCTTTATGGCCCATTCACATCGCCGGAGAAATGCGCTGTACGTACGCCAGGCAAATGTGTCCATGGTTCTACACATGCAAAGGCATAGACAGCCATGGTCAGTACGCTGGGCTCTTTCCTTCCAATGTAAATGAGCCATAAGTTAGTTACTTACTACAACCTACAACTTAACTCTTGCTGAAGCTGGAATCCCCTTTTCACAACTTACCCCTCCTCCCTCATTTTCCCATTACGTCAATTATGAACCTCACCCATCCCTCAAAAACCATACCTTTTCCTCCATGAGAGGCGGTGGAATCACAGTGGGCGGGGTTTCGGGGCTGGATTTTTGATCTTCTCTCATCCCGTTCGACATCGCACTGTCCGTAGTGGTCGGTGTAGAATCCGTTAACGGCGGCGCGGGGGGCGGGGGCGAGGCGGTAGTGTGATGGGTCTTAGGCGTTTCCTCCAGCTCCCAGCCGCTAGCCACGGGAGAAGACCGCCCCTTGCCGTCTTCGTCGCTCACGTGGCATTCGAAGGGGCTGTCTGCAGATAAAACGTAGACAAAGAATGCAAAAATGCATAGGGTAATGCGGGGTTAATCGGGTCACTCCAATCCCACACTTGTAGGGTACTATGGAGTAAATCCGGCCACCTAGCAGTCCCACCAAATAAAAGCGGCCGGGTTTACCCCATGGTACCCTACATATCTCCACATATCCCAACCGCTAGCCAGGGAAGAAGGCCGCTGCTTGCCGTCTTCGTCGCTCACGTGCCATTTGAAGGGGCTGTCTGCAGATAAAAATCAGGCAAAGAAAGCAAAAAGGTGAAGGGTAATGCGGGGTAATTCGGGTCACCCTAATTCAACGCCCAGGGGAGAAGACCGCCGCTTGCAGTCTTTGTCGCTCCGTGGCATTTGGGCACGGTGGTATCAACATTATCCTTGCTTCTCCCATGTAATAAAAGACGGTGATATACTATGGCGTGCGAACTTCAAAATCTGGCGAATTCGGCTAATGTTTCAAAGTTCACATAAGAATGGCCGTGTATTAGTTTAGCCCAATGGGTCGCTGTGCGGCATTACGTCTTCAAACTAAATCATAGACCAGTAAAGCAACTTATACGTTTCGCAAGCTTTTTCAATCTGGCGAAATTCGGCTAATGTTTCAAAGTTCACATAAGTGTGCCCGTGAATAAGTTCAGCCCAATACGTTTTCCGACTTGATGTCTTAAAACTAAATTATTATGGAACAGTAATAGGAAAACAACTCACTCACTTCGCAAGCTTTCTCCATTGAAGCTGATATGCACCAAGTACAGACCCCTGGAGTTGGGCAGAAAACTGACCAGGAACGCAGAGCGAGGTTGGCCAGGCAAAGGTGTCACATTGCTGGGAACGATGTTGTCCGTATCGTCCTTGATGGCGATTTCCAGGTTGCCATAACCGGCAGATGAAGCGTCCACTGAAACATCAAAGGCATGGGTTCACACTCACCCAGAAGCAAAGAAAGGCACTTCAGCATTGATTTGAAACATCATGTTTGAGCGTTTATCGTCCACTGACACATCATAGTTATGAGTTCACCCAGAAACGAAGTGAGAGCTTTGCAACAAAGTTTGTGAGTTTTATTGTCGTCAACTCAACTGAGACTTTAACCCCCTTCGTAATCCCACGCGTCCGCCTGTCCGTACTATTTATTTTTTTACAAGGTACACTATGTTTTAGAGTGCTTCTTTGGAAATGTACCTTGGACCCTTTTTTATGGTCCAGCAGCCGTTTTCCAAACCTATTGCGCGCGCGCCTTCCGCATTACGTTGCTGACCAGTTTAAAATTTAACCCCTCCTGTATGCTGAGAGATGGTTGTTGGTATGCCCAATTTGCCCCTCATGTGCCAGCCACTTTTTTCAAAAGTTCTTACCATCATTCTACTCCATTTTCTTCACAGATTTCGAATTGGGGCATGCCCCTTCGATATTTTGATAAATACACCACAAAAATTGACGAAAATGATCAAATTAGCCAAAATCACCTTTTTTGACTATATCATGGCATATTCATCAAAATATCGAAGTGGCATGCCCCAATTCGAAATATGTGAAGAAAATGGAGTAGAATGATGGTAACAACTTTTGAAAAAAGTGGCTGGCACATGAGGGGCAAATTGGGCCTACCAACAGCCATATCTCAGCACACAGGAGGGGTTAGATTTTAAACTGGTCAGAAACATAATGCGGAAGGCGCAATAGGTTTGGAAAACGGCTGCTGGACCATAAAAAAGGTGTCGAAGGTACATTTCCAAAGAAGCACTCTACAACGTAGCCTTGTAAAAAAATAAATAGTAGTTACCCGGCAAACCCCGTCTATAGACGGGGCAGACGAGACGGGGCAGACGGGGCAAACCCCCGTCCGTAGACGGGGTGGAAAAACAAACTCGGTTTGCCCCATCTACGGACGGGGTTTGCCGGGTAGCTACGGACAGGCGGACGCCTGGTATTACGAAGGGGGTGAAAGTTATCGGTTTACCATCAAAATCACAAGTTCACCGAAAAGCTGTCCATCTACCGAAGAAATTTGAACACTTGAAATTTCCTTCCATCCACACCGAAACATAAACATCACGAGTTCACCCACACACTACATACAGCTCAACGTCAAACTTCGTCTACGGGCGTCAACTCGTAGAGTTGATGTTTCAGCAAGCATACACATACATACCTGTAAACTCCACTGGATTTCCCACCATTCCTTTGCTGATACTGCTTACGAAAATATTCTCCGGTTCGTAGACTTTGCAAGGGAAGGGCGAGTTTGGCAAAGGCAGGTTGTTCACGCTGACGTGTACTTTATGCGTTCCTGGAGTGAAAAAGTCATACGTACGTACTCAGAAATTATCAAGAATTCATAAGGGAAAACAAAAGTGCAGGAAGAATGACGCCATGGTCGTACCGACTTCACTGGGCGCAAATTCCACGACAAAGCCAGCGCGAGTTTCACGGATCTTGGGCTCGATATTTTTCTTGCTTGGCGCTAAAACAAAACGTCAAAACGCTATAAAAAAAACGCCAAGGCCAAAACGCCAAAATTTTGCTCTTTCGACAACAAATCTGCCAACTCATACCTATCCACATACAATAACCCACTGTTATTCGCTACTTACGCTAAGAATAATGGATGTTTGATCAGTGCAGTCGGCCAAACATAGGAGCCAACTCGCGGCCACTCAAAATTCTTAGCGCAAGTAGCGAGAGCGAATGCCTAAACTTGTCCAAATCACACGAAAAGCCATCGCATGGCTTCACAAAGTCAACTACGTAGTTGAAAAGTATTGCGTCCGACTCAAGTTGATTTCTGCTCATTGAACTCTAAAAGCTCAACCGGTTGACTTAACCCATCCTCTCTTTCGATGGTCGCCGCGACCAAAATGCGATCGCGCTAGTATCGCATTGCGGTACAGTGAACCCCCGAAGGCGTTTCGTTCGGACACTTTGTCAGGGTCGTATTTTGGTCGCTGCTACCATCGACATAGAGAGGGGGTTAAAACTCTGAGGTACGATGCATTTCAGGATGGGTTAACCAACTTACTTTGAATCACAACCTTCAGCTGACTCCTATCGCACGCCAGCGGTTTGATATCAAAGTAGCTCGGCTTTTCCAACCGAATCACGCCAATTGCCGGCCCTTCCACCTTTGCTTCCGCGATTTCTTTCTCGCCAGGTGGCGCCCTAACCGTCTGCTTTTCCACGTGTCGTTCCTCCTGTTCCCTTTGCTTTTCCTCCGCAACCTCATGTTTCCGAGTTGACCCAGGTGCCACTACACTGTAGGAGGGCGGTGGCGTCGGACTTCGTTGCTGCTGCTGTTTCTCCTCCTTAGACAACTGCGTAGAATGATAGCCGGATTCGGCTCTCAAGCCCGGCTGCGGCGGTGGCTCAGGCGGACTGCTCTTCGCATCCTGCGCAGGAGGGGGTTCGATTCCCTCCTCGTACCTCTGCACTAGCACCGTCGTTTCTTTTTCTTTTTCTTCCGGCTTAGGCAGGATTGGAACCGGCCGCGCTCCAGCGTCTTCCCCACTGCGCCACTCCGCCGGCCGCTCGCCAGCCTTCAAAGGCGGCTCATCATACCGAGCCACCACCGTGGTACCACCGTCTTCTCTCTTCTTCCACTCTCTTTCCCTCCATCCCTCCTCTCGTTTGTTCACATCCGCCCTCTCCAGCTCCCGCCTTAACTCTTCCTGCACCGGGGAGCGCCTTAACCCCTCCCGCATTCCATCGCCTCCTCTGGGGCTTAACCGAGTCGTCGAAGTTTCTTCTCCTCTGCCATAGTAATACCGCCTTCCCTCTTCCTTGGGACTGATATTTTGATGGGGTGGTACTTCAGGTGCCCTCCTGTCCGCTTGGTGGTCAAAATCTACTTGTGACCGGTATGGCCATCGCTGTGGTTCCGGTCTGGTCCCGAGGTCATAGCCATGCGGTCCACCTCTGGCACTGCTGGAAATGTGCGTGACGACCTGTTGGCCAGCTTCTTCCCTTACCACAGGTCGCGGAGCACTAGTCAGGTAACTTTTGGTGGACCAGGACACTTGATGCTGCTCGTCTCCTGCAAGGAAGATTCCCAGTGACGTCATTCG
This sequence comes from Epsilonema sp. ZAB3_2, assembly GCA_030247985.1. Lineage (NCBI taxonomy): Eukaryota > Metazoa > Nematoda > Chromadorea > Desmodorida > Epsilonematidae > Epsilonema > Epsilonema sp. ZAB3_2. The sequence continues at coordinate 31,814 of JASAMW010004979.1, forward strand.
TAACCCAAAACTTATTCAAAAATTACCATTCAGCAAGTTTACCACATGATTTTACTAGAAAATGGAACAAAATCCCACCCGCTTGCGTTTTTCCTGAAATTACCAAGCAAATTACCAAAATTACCTGACAGAAAATTACTCAAAAAATACCTTATGGTAAAGTTTACTAAAAAATTACCATTTAGCAAAATCGAACAAAATTCCACCCGCTTGCCCTTCTCCTCAAAATTACCTGAGGTAAATTACCAAAATTACCCAAAAAATTACCTGACGGCGGCACGTTCACAGCAGGCGCCCCATTCTCCCTTGTGTAGTAATGAGCAGGCACAGTGGTTGCAGCGAAGGATCTTGGTGGTGCATCGGAAGCTGTAGGACTGGACCATGTGGGTCTATGCTCCGGGTCGGTGGTACGTCGGTAGCCGGTGGGGCTGACAGCACCCACCGCGTAGCTACGGCCGCCAGTGGGGGATTCGATCCGCGGGGGCGGCGGTGCCGAGCTGTACGGCGCGCTCACTACCGCTGGACCACGGGCGCGCTCCGGGTGTACTTCGACGCGCGCTGGACAGCCTGAGAACAGAATTGAGAAAAGATGTTACCGTATTTACCTGTGCATAGCCCCATGGGGCTATGCAAAAATTGAGAGGTCCTATATGGGGCTATGCATAGGGGGGGGGGCTATGCATGGGACATTTTTTATGTTATTGAGAGGTGCGTAGAGGCATATTTTTTAGGTCAAAAGCACGTGTTTTAGGGCATAATTGAGGTCAAACCAGGGTTATTCTAGTACAATACACCCCCAAGCAGGCTTATAGGCACCTTAGCTTGGTGTGAGAGTGGCTATGGTAGCTTATGACCAGCTTATATAGGCAGCTTCAGGTACTGTACAGTACATATGGGGCTATGCATAGGGGGGGGGGGCGGGGGGGGCCCATGCATGGGTCATTTTTTATGTTTTGCCAATATGGGGCTATGCATAGGGGGGGGCTATGCATAGGGGGGGGGGGGGCTATGCACAGGTAAATACGGTACTGTAAACGGGGATATTTTCGAAATTTTCCCGAAAGAAAGTTTGGAGACATTTCAGAGAAGGAAATTTTCGGACAAACGTATGGCTGATTTACCGCCGGGTGTTCCTTATTATAAAAAAATCCCTACTATGTAAAATTTCGGAGGAAAAAATTTCGGATACAATTTTTTGTCCGAATTGTCCTGTTTTCACCATCCGAAAATTTCTTTGTTTACTGAGGGGTCGGTTCGCCTGGTCCATAACCCTGCCCACCTACCTCTCACTAGCTCCCCATTGAAGGTGACCTCCACCACATAGGTTCCAGTTTCTTGAGGTATGAAGGTGACCAGGCATTTGCCCGATCCGTGCATCTGCACGTTGTTCGGTACGCGTCCCTGGTTGATGGAAATCTCCAGTTGACCCTTGCCAGCTTCGGTCGCGTCCACTAAACAATACCAGATTCACATAAGTACTTACGTTATGACACAGTGCGAACCAGAGCAGAGAATTTTCGATGAAAGTTGGGCGGGCGTGAAATTGAAACATCAACTTTCCAGGTTTCTAGGACTTCATACAAAAACTGAAATATCGAATAACTGCATGGACGTGTATTTCCAGCAGACCAATGACCCGAAATTTCAGCGCAATGTTCTAGTTACTTTGAAACATTAGCGGAACAACTGGGAAAAACTGTCTCCAATCAAAACGTTTCAAGATAAAAATTTTGTGCTGTATCGTCCCATGAGCAAATCAAATATTTGAAAGACTAGCGAATTTTCTAGTAAGCTTGAAACATTAGCAAAACTGTCTCCAATAAAAAAGTCGCAGGATAAATTTTTTATGTGCACCACCTCACACTAGCCTATCAAATATTTGAAAAACAAGCAAATTACTATGCAAATTCACGTCAGCACCCAAAGAAGTTTCTTCTAAGAAAAATTATTGATATCCACGTTCACCCCAACCTATCAAACAACAGCGGATCCACACGACAATAAATAAGAAATTTGAAACATTACCGAAAAACTGCACCGGTTTCCCCACAGCGCCTCCCGGTATCGGATCGATGATCACTTTGTGAGGTGCGTAAGTGGAAACGATGAATGGACTGCCCTCGATCGGCCTGCCGTGCACCGAAATGTCCAGACGATATGCGCCTACAATAGAAAAAAACGGTATGTTTTATCAAGAACTGATAATCTGATAAACCCTAATTCTATGCACAGTATAAAATCAGCGGATACTGTACTCTACTAAGAAATTTCCGATATGGGATAATCTATCGAGAACTGATAACCCACCAATCTTATGTCTCGTGTTAGATTATACCAGTCTTAGCGTCAACCGAAGACCGAAGACCGTCAACCGATATAAAACCACATTTCTACTTTGCCGGCACCCAGGGCAGAAACAAAAAAAAAAAAATTAATCATATTACCAAAAAGACCCACGAGCCCGCAAAACACAAAAGAAAAAGGCAAAAAAGAAAAAAAAAAAACCCTTCCCCCGGATACAACAAAAAAAATCTTAGGTCCAGTTACGGGTGTTACCAATTTGACCCAGGCACTGGTTTATGTTTTACCTCCCAATGAGCTACAGTAGCTATATTTACGTCAGACTGTTTCACCGTATACTAACGAGCCACAGTATCCGGTATTATTGCACGTGACAAATTATGCACCCGCTCATAACTGGATCAACTAACTTCTGAAACACTCCATTCTCAATGCAGGTCTGCTATGCTCAGCTCATACATACATACAGGATATCGCGTCGTTATACCCAAAAGTGTCGTTCGGCCCAACTGCTGTCTAACGCTCAGCCGGTTTTCTTTTGGACCCAACGACGTTTTTATTGGGCCGAATGACCCATTTTGTAATTAGGCGCATCGACGCTGCTAGGAAGGGTATAACGCCCGAAATTGGGCGAAAGGACACCTTTGGTTCTAACGACACCAATCACACGCAGGGTGTTTCGAAAGTAACTGCGGACTTACCGACTTCCGTGGCCACATATTCGCATCGATAAGTGCCGGTCCTAGTGGCAATCATCTTGCAAGGAACATCTTTTCCAGACGGAGCTGTAAAAAAAGCACATAAAACCTTCAGGAATAATTGCGGACGAGCAAGAGAGACAAAAGAGTCTTAAAATTCACAAGTCACTCTTGCCGTACAGTGTTTACTATAAAAAAAAATTATTTCAAGGTGACGCACATCGCTGGCGTCTTTTAGCGGACTGAAATTTTCTTGATTTTTTGGGGACAAATTGGACAAAAAAGACAAATAGTCCTTTCACGAGACAATCTTCCCCAAAGTTTGTACCAGGTGACGCATTTCACTTAGTAGTACAAAGTATCTTTCTTTGTCGGTCATTACTTGCAATAAATTTTGTTGATTATTTGTGAACGAACTTTCGAATCAATTTATGATAGTGTTGGTAATTCACAGTGAGGGATAATTCCGGCCACCTCATCGAATCTCCTAATTTAGGAAAGTGGAAACGCAAACAGACACCCGTGGTGGCATCAAAATAATTATTGGCAGAAACGGTGCTTAATCACAAGGTTTACCGCGAGTCGCCCTGCTAAACATTGATAAAAGTGGCCATATTTTCCCACTGGCCCAAATTACCCCGAAGAACCGCACTACCCTACTGTTACGTACTGCGTACGTATGTCAATAGCGTCCGAGGCCAGTAGTTTAAGTGTACACCAGTTCTAGGAATGTAAGGCGAGTTTGGCCAAAAGTCCCCGGACCGGTCCCTGGTGGGGTGCCTAAATCCACAGCTGTGACCGAGGGTAGCGGGTTCGATTCCCGTTCGGTCCTATTTCTCTCCCCCTTTTCGGGGCCCGGCTATCGCCATACGGAACGCGGCACGTCACACTACCTGTGATCCTAATATGCACGTCATCACTCCTGATGCCAGTAGCAGCGATGTCGAAGCTGGCAACTTTTCCCACACAAGCCCTCTTGAGTCCCATGCCCTGGATTTCCAGCCAACTGGACTGAGATGGGAGTTGATGCATATGCGATGGTGCTTGAAGTTGGGGTGCAATAATTTGTTCTCTTTCGGGCTCTTGCCTGAAACAAACAGAAGTATTATGAGTGAAACTTATAGGGACGGTTTGTGGAGAAGAGAACGTTCAACGGCATAGCTCAGTGGTAGAATGCGCGGGTAGCCAGGAAGAGAACTTGGGAGGTTCGATTTCTTGGCTTGTCAGAACTTTAAAATCTTTAGATTAACGAAGGCAGGTACAATATGGCCTTCAAGCGTGAAGATGTCATACAGTAGCAAATAAATGCGGTTATAATTGCATTCTGACCCCAAAGATTACACAATAAATAAATTACATCAACAAAAACGGCAACAAACAGGTTGTAAATAGTAACATCAAAGGCTAACCGACAAAAAATAAAAGTAAATTCAATTTGCCCCAGCCAGCTTTCCTCAATGCTTCTCATCCAATAACACCTCCACAAAAAACCTTCGCAAAATATTTATAAAGGGCGTTTTGCAATGTTTCATTCAAAAAAGCTATGGACCAGTTGCGCTAAGCATTATGAGTGGTCGCGAGCTTTTGTATTGCACTTTTCAGTGCATTTCTCCATTGTTAAGGGGGAAGAGAAAAGTGCCACTGAAATAGTGTAGCACAGAGGGGTCAGTACGCGATCACCCATAATTCTTAGCGCAACTGGTGCATAGAAGCCAAACCGCATTTTTCTCCGTTCCCCAATTGCTACTTTTCGCTGCAGTCAAAAAGCTTGTCAAACTGAGCGCGACTAAAAAAAAAACTAGAAACTGCCACCAATCAAAAGAGTAGGCGCTTCAGCAGAAAAGGTTGAATGCGTTTGTTTGTCTAAAAAGCAATTGAAATACCTCAATCCCGCTCTGTCACAATTGAATACTAACCTGGCATCTTACCAATGGCGCCATAATGAAGTGCGCATTCTTACACGTTAGCAATGCGTAAAATAAGAAAGGCTCGTGGGTAACCTGGAACATTATCGAGTAAAGTCGGCTAGGGGTTAAAAGAAGGAATAGCATCGCAAATCTAAAACGAACCGATAAGAATTACGGAAAAATGTCCTTCATTTTATTCCAAGGTAGGTTCTCAGCATTTTGGTGAGCCATAATCCCTCTTCTCAAGAACGAAGCCAAAATAAAGAGAGAAAAGTTCACACTGTCTCAGGCAGGACTCGAACCCGGGCCCCTCGATTACCGTGCGAGCATTCTACTACCTGAGCTACGCAGCAGCACGGCCGAAATTCGACAATATCATGCTTTACCTCAAGTACTGTAGATTCTGCGGTACTCCCGTAGTTGCTCCGTAGTGATGGTAAGTTGCAGGCTGGCTAGCTGACCCATGATGATAACCCGGGGCTACTGTCGCTGGGGCAAGAACATAGGCTTGAGGTGGATGGTTTTGCTGGTGTTGATAGTGTTCCTCTGACTGTGGCATTTGAGCTTCAATTCGCCAGGGACTTCCTAAAAATTACAATACTTTGGGGTAAGCCCGGCCATGGCAAAATCCGGCCACCTAAGTTTCAGGGCTGCATATTTCAGCAACCAATAAACCGAATGAGACAAGTTTGAGATAAATCGATACTCTTTCAAACAAGATATTTGCTTCTTCGATTGCTGGCGTATTTTGAGTCAAAACTAGTAGCCTATTTATTCCAGTAGAATAGTAAAAGTTGCTCATTGTGGCAAAAGAGCAAAAGAGCAAGGCAAAATTGTGGCTCATTGTAGCAAAAGAGGTGCCACAAGAAACTTTGAGCGAATGACAGAGTGGCTAAGCTGCGGGCGCACGAGTTCGATTCCCAGCATCCCCAATTTTCATTTTCTGTTCACAACAGAATCGGATAAATTACTTTGTTTTGAAGGATTGAATTCCATTCCGAATGATACAACTTGGGACAGGAATAATCGAATCAATAATTATGTCGTCAATAACAACAGGAAAGGTAGGAGAATGAAGTCCAAATATGAAACAGTTGAGAGAAGAATGTCTTAAGATGATGGAATGTCCACACCTATACCTCAACCTATTTCACCTTTCCATTTTCAAAACATCGCAAAACGGTAAAGTATAGTAAGGGATACGGCAATATAATGAAGTCTACGGAACACAGACGTTCAGTAAATGAAACCACGCATACGTATACTTTCTTCATACAGTTACAACACCTTTAAACCAAGAGCGCGCAGTCTTTAAAGGAGGTCGCGACACGCATACAGTCGATTTCAGTCTGATCCAAGAGACACGACACACGCCCAAACGCGACGGGTATGAGGGTTGTGTGGGGTAATTCCGGAAATATCAAACAATTTCGCTCAGGTGAAATTTATATCAAAACCTAGAAGAGTTGTGCTGCGCATTCACGGTACATGAGCACGGGTTTCGGGGGGGGAGTAAGTTCGTACAGTCCCAAACTTACCCCAGAAAAAGTACAAAATACCCCTAGAAAAACCATGTAAGGCACCCTTCCAAAACTGTTTTCTCATTATCTATCCCATAAAAGCAGTCACAAAAAGCAACAGGTGTCCAGAATTTCTCAATCCGTCCCAATTTCCCCCATTCTACCCTTCGATAAAATGGGGAACAGAGAGAGAGAGAGACCAATACATGCATACAAGCACAGCACACTACATACGCCAGAAAAGTATGCGTGGCGCGGCAAAATATGCGCGAAAGGAGAGAGAAACTTTGTCGTGCAAAGGGTATTGGCCTTGACTCCTGGCAGGTTGCACACACATGGCGCATCAACATAGGAAAGATGTGGCGCTTCGCAAGTGTCGTGTAGTCCATGCATGTCCGTGGATATGCGTAAACTAACTTCAAAGAAACACGGCAAACAGCGACAGTGGTGAGCGAGCAAAGTTTCCTCGAATGGACCACAGGGGAACACTACGACCACCTCTCTTGGTTTGGTTGACACTATGCAGTCACTATTTATAGGCGTACGTACACAGATACACTAGAAACAGAAAGTGTCACACGCAGATGTCATATTGAATCAACTTCAACCATTGCCTCTTCCTTCAATGGTACTGAATCAGGGAAGTTGCAAACAACCAACAACTGTACAGTACAACGGCGTTCATACACTGGCAACTTCTTAACCCATTCCGAAATTCTAGTCTCGGAAGTAAACCGTGTTAGCCAAGACTACACATACACAACCAACCCCTCTCCAAACAAACTTTTGTATTAATGTGTGCAATGTCCCATGGGTAGGTAGCATATGTCTGTGACTTTTTGGACTTTTGGAATTTTGAGGCAAGAAACTTCGGTATGGGTTAACTATGTATGTAGTACGTACACACACTGCTGCATTCACGTCTCTCCAACCAGTATCTTCAGATGAAGTATCCATCCAAGGGGCCAATGAGCAAAAATCACAATCAAAATGCGCAGATGACAGTATTCAAAGAAATTCAACAACTCTCCATTTCTAATCCACTGCACAAAACGTTGCAATTGCGCGCCAGTCAAAGGGAAAGAAAATTAAATAACTTCTGACAACCCATGAAATGCATGAAAAGTGGTCCACGTATTGCACATGGACAGATATTTGCTACGCCTATTTATCGCAACTACGGTAGCCCCAGGGGAATTAGAGGGCCAATTTTGCAACGCCCCTTTTGAAGGGCCAGCAAGGAAAAACTCTACGGATAAAAATAAGGAATGTTCTCATGCTTGCACATCGCTCCACTACTGAAAAATATTTGAGGACCACCCATACTCAAAAGGAATGCCGACTGGCGTGGGGTACTAAATTGGACCGGGGGTAGGGGTAATTTCGGAAACCAAAGCTGCGCCAAATGTCCAGAATTACCCACAGTTCCCTATTTGTCGCATACTTGAGTCTTCCAAAACAACGCGAAAAACCCCAACCGCAGACGTCAAAATTGAAGTCATGTGCACAACAGGCATGCGTCATAGGTACTAGTACGCCACTACTGAGTAAATTAGCCAATATGGTGTCACCTAAAAAACCATGGTACCACAAGAAACCAGTTCCTAAACCAAACTCCAATATACGCAATCTGTTTTTCTAAAGAAGGTGATTAGGCGATAAAGTTTCTGGAGAGTAATGTAATGTACGTAATGTACGTACGTACACATATGTACAGTAGAAAAAATAAAACTACGTACGTACGCAGGACATGGAAGTTAGTTGAGAACGGAGAAGAGTATTAAGAGTTACATCAAAGGAATGTCTGGTGTGAGCGATGAGTAACCTTGGTGGTATTTAGGAAGAAAGTGAAATGCCTTGGATATACCTTGATTTCTGTCAAACTGTGTTTGTTGCTCTAACAGTACACTAGTACCAAGAACCCATAAAAATCTGGAACAATAAAATGAAATGAATGTGGAGAGAACGTCAAGATTCGTTGGGTTGTATACGCTCTTCCTGCGGGTTTACATAGGACATTACAGCGCATGGGTACAAAACCAGAATAACTGCGCAGAAAGGGTTACGCGCACACTTTTCCGAACGCGCAACGGAACGTAGAAAATAAAAGAAAAACAACAGTCTCTCTCCCCTTGCTCGGAAAATTGTCGCCAAGGTTAATACACCCATCCCCATCATCTGTATTGAACTGAACACTGACTAGAAAAGGGACCATCTTCTTCAAAACAAAACACAGCTCTTCCGATACAAAAAGAACCATGGCCTGGGAATCGAACTCGAGCCAGCCAGCAGCGCCCACTACCACTCTTCCATGAAGGCAATTGGCATCTGGAGCTCAAAAAGCAGCGGCAAAATACAGCAATGTTTCAGAAAGATACTGCGTACCTTTCACTAAATCGCCATTGAACTTCATCTCCAGTATATGCGTCACAGGGTGAACGGGGGTAAATGTGGCAAGATAATGTCGAGCGCCTAACTCCTTGACTGTACAGGGTACCCGACCGTTGTTGATCATAATTTCCAGGTCACCCGACCCGGCGGCTGACGCGTCAACTAAAAAAAACATTGCATAAAATGCATGGGAAAACTGACGAAACTTGACGAAAAATCGCAAACTCGTGACCTTGATGTTTCATGCAAAATTGAACATTGCAAAAAATGCTTGGAAAACGGACGAAACTTGACGAAAATTCGTAAACCCGTGACTTTGATGTTTCATGCAAAATTAAAACAGCTGTTCCACAATCAGTAGCCCACAGTAGTACTGAACCGCGAAAAGAATTGGGCCGGTCGCTATTCATGAGTTGATTTGTCATTGAGCGCAAGTTCGGTGACAACTCAACACGAGAATAATCAGACAGGCTCCGACGTAGCGTGAAAGACAGCAATAAATGCTGCGGCACTGATACTCTCGTAAAAGCGGAAAGAGTAAAGAAGAGAAAACATCAAACTTACGAGTTGACCCAAGCAGTTTCTGCATGGAAACAAAGGTCCTCTCATAAACCCGTAAGTTCGATGTTCCACAGATTTCATTTATTCCTCGCCATGGTGCTTCCTTGTAACGGATATCAGCATTCACTAAAGTCTTTCTCGCTCCGTGGTGGGACCTCTCACATTACAGACGGCCAATGGATGAGGTCGCAAATAGCGCTGCGCACACGTACGTAGTAGCGCTTTTTCTTGCAAAACTTGTCATTTTCATGCACATTTTATTTACTTTTTAGCCAAGTAAACAACAAGTGGTGGCTAATTCGCTAAAAAGTAAAAAATGAGCACATGTGGTGATGCCAGCATCATATTGGCAGAAAAGAAGCATTGCGAAAGGATATTTGTGACACATACTTAGAATAGGAGAAATCGTGATGAATAAGCTAACCAAAACATAGCAAGCTTGATCTTTCTGTTCATAATACTGTGCATGATGTGATTTGTACCTACTTCTCTACCTTTTGCTCCATACTATCCGGTTGCTGTAAACTACTTCTCTCTTGGGAAACACACACCCACTACTTCACTTGTTTTCCAAAGTGGCGCAGTCAGTTTGCTACGAATCTAGCGATTCTACTTTTGGGATGCCTCATCATCGCAATTCTCGTTTTCGGGGAGGGGGTCCCTGCCGGAGCAATACTTCCACTCAGCAACCACAACATTTTCATCAAATGGCAAACATGACCCCTGCAACTTCTTCCAATCACCTCACCACAGCTGAAACTGCTGCCCTGGACAAGCAGCTCAATGAATTGTATCTTCAATTGGTCATGATGCCAAACATACTAGATTTGCCGCGAAATGGCCCAACTACTCAAAATCCTCCAGGAGCTGATTTCATCAAGAATCAGAGCTCAATTTGCAACGATCTACTGAACATTGTTGAACGCTTGTTTGACATTTGCTATGACTACAACCTGCAATTTGAAGACTACTTCAGCAACTTGTTCATCGTCACTGCTTTGTCCAAATTTACAAAACCAGCTTTCAATGAAATGCTATCAACAATCATGAATCAACCTCCAAGCAGTGATCGCTCTCAAATTCTGTATCAACAGCTTAAAATTCGCCAAAATTTCACCATGCGTGACATACCAAACATCCGACCTGAGCTGACAACTCAATCAACTGGCAATCAAAAACGCATTCAAGCATACAGTGACATTTGCCAGCATGGCACTCAAGGACAAATCGACTGGGAGTCTCCACAACAACTGCAACAAAAGGCAACTCAACGCATTGCTTCTACAACTGATGAAAAGCCCAGCTCCTCCAACAACACTCCAAGCACTGGAGTAAAGAAGAAAATTGCAAAGTCGCCTCAACCACAACAACGCCTCACAGTTATGGACCCAAAAGAAAAGAAGAAATGGATAAAATCCTACAAGCAGCCAATTGCTCCACAACCACAACACACTTCATCTGCCACAACAATTGCAACTGCTGCAACAACTTCAGCACATCCTCAGTCACTCAGCTGCAAGCCATGCGCCTTTTGTGGTGGTCAGCATTTCAATGCAGTGTGTCCCACCTACACATCTCGAAAACAACGGAAAGACATCCTCATCCAACAGCACAAATGCTTCAGATGCTTCTCAAGCAATCACCAAATCAGCGACTGCAACAAGCCACCAAGAATTTGCTACAACTGTGGAAACACTGGACATCATCGTCTTCTTTGCAAAGAACCTGACAAACGATCCTCAACTACTCAGCAAAAGACAATGCACTTCAACAATGTCAAAGCTTCTCACTTCTTCAAAGCCCTGGCCGATTTACTGGGATTCCCACTGCATCTACATTCAAGAAAAATTCACCAACGAAAATCAGACTCAAATGGCACCTAGCTCAACTCATCACTCAACGCCACACTTCTTTTGCTGCTGGGAGTGTGGTGACGCACAGCGTCGTATTGGTAGAAAAGAAGCATTGCGAAAGGGTATTTGTGACACATGCTTAGAATAGGAGAAATCGTGATGAATAAGCTAACCAAAACATAGCAAGCTTGATCTTTCTGTTCATAATATTGTGCATGATGTGATTTGTACTTCTCTACCTTTTGCTCCATACTATCCGGTTGCTGTAAACTACTTCTCTCTTGGAAACACACTTCACTTGTTTTCCAAAGCACAAAAATAAACAAGTTTTGCAACATAAAGCGCTACAACCTGTGCGCAACGCTAAATGCGACCTCGCCCATTTTGGGAAAAATGTGCTAAACAATTTTAGAGAGTTACCGTACTTTCGAATGTCTTTGGATGCGATAGCTCCGTGAGCTTGATAGTTTTCGGCAAGTTTTTCAAGCTGACCAAGTCAGGGTCCCCGACGTTGCAGGAAAATGGACTTCCCTGTACTTCCTGGTCATACAGTCGCACGTCGATAAAGTGCTCTCCTAAAACAATTGGCAATGATAATTAATTTGAACACAACAATGCAATGGTATTAAACTTCGCAGTCCCTGGGCTAAGTGTAACAACGCAATGCTCTCAAAAACAATTAACAATCCCAATGGTGTAGAACTTCGCAGTTCCTGGCTATCGGCTATTAGTAACAGCGCAGTGCTCTCTCAAAACAGTTAGCAATAATTTCCTATAAATATAGTAGTCAGCGCACTGCTCCCAAAACACATTTAGCAATAATTCACTCAAAATAGCAAACTTTTTATGAGGACATTTTGCCCCATTTTTTCCATTTTTAACAACATTTTCTTCAAAATAACACACGATTAGAATGCTGCTCCTTGCAAAATACGACGCCCAAAATACCCATATTATCGTATGCGCTATTGCATTTTAACGCAACCTGCCCCGTGGTGTTGTTTACAAGTAAAACCCAAATCCAACCAGTTTCCTCTGTTCCCCCCATGATGGGTCCACCTAAACTTGCGCTAAAAGCCATCAGTTATCCATGGGATGCGCCAGAACCTGTACATTCGCTACACTTTGATGCGAATTTGATTTGTTTCCGAAACGATGAAAAAACCTCATTAAATTTATGACACCTTGCGCGCGCCACTGTAAAAAAACAAGTCTAAAGTCTAAACAACCCGACCTACTGCAATTTTTGGTCAACTTGCACCAGTAGAAAGAACCGAACTCATACAATACAATACAATACAATACAATACAATACAATACAATACCGCTAGTACAGGCAAAAGGCAATCAAATGAGTACGTACGTAGCAACTTTTTCTTACCCGCTTCAAACGGTTTCCATTCCACTTGATAATTGGAGTCACCACACGGTACAATTCTTGCCCTTTTCTCTTTACCAGATGGGGCTGAAAAATTTGAAACAGCTCTCAAATGCAAGCTTTTGGTTGGATAAAAGCTTTTGTACTGCAGGATAATTTTACAAATGGGATAATTTTGGACAGACAACTTCGTATGTGCAATTTTTTCAGTCTAAATTACCCCACAGTACCCTAAGAAAGCAAATTCATACTGAACAAATTATGCAACACTTCAAGACGGTACAAAGTGCATAGACAACACAAAACATAGCTACAAGCTACATTTATGCGACAGCCACTTTACCTTCTAATATTCTTTCTAGCAGACCAGCTGTTCCAGTGAATCAAGAATTCATAAGAACAAATTCTTGATTTGGAAGCGTAGAAGAAGGCAGGATAAAACTGCAGAAGCTAAAGGCTAAGCAACATACACATTCCGCAACAAAGTGCAGTGCTTCTACCAAGAATGCATAAAAGATGCCGAACACGGCATCTTTCTTCTACTGTAGCTGAAAAAGGTACCAGCTAATCAAAGCTAGCTGGGTAGAAAAGAACGAGCAACATACGTATGCGAACACGCGAAAACAGTGGACAAGAACGAACGGTACAAAAATCACGCATAGAAAAGACCCACGCATTCACATTTTCTCTCTCTCACACAGAAACACGCACTATCAGTACAAATTCCATTTGTCCAAACTCAAAGTACGCCAATAATACACACGCGCTTTCACACTTTGAAATGAATCAGCCACATCAAACAGGACAAAAGCCAAAAAATTGTGGACAAACCAAGGTAAAGCAGCCTACTGTAGGACGCACATGTTCACAACTAAATTTTGCAGTGGAAAAAAAGAAAAACAAACAAGCAATACGAAAGAGTAAGCCTCATGGCCTATTCACATCTGGAGAGATGAGCTGGGCGTACGCTCGGCGTGTCCCTGGCTCGGTATTCGCAAAAACATTCGGACAGTCATGAATACGCGAGCGTACGCCGAGCGCAGTTTCTTCCAATGTAAATGAGCCATTAAAAAACACAGCTGTAATGCCTCGTTTATATTCCACAACTTCTTACAGTGCACGACGACTGATAAATCTTTTGCCTCAGCTCCAACTGCATGAATCATAAAGGTGGAAAGTTTATCCACGCTCGCCATGCGCAGATTGTCACCATAGACACTGATGCTGCTTGCGTCCACAATATCAAGAATGAATGGAGAACCTGAAGAAAGTAGACGCATGTTTATGAATTTTTGGTAAGAAAATATCACGATATCAAGAATGAACGGAAAACCAAGAGAAAGTAGACAAGTGGTTATGAATTTTTGGTAAGAAAATATCACGATGTCAAGAATGAATGGAGAACCTACAGATAGTAGACATGTTTATAAATTCTTGGTAAGAAAATATCAACTGGCAATTCTACGAAAATATGATGAGTGGTGAATTTTGAATTGAGCTGAAATCTTTATGCATTCTTGAAGTGCAGCGAGTTCATAGCCCGACCCGGGCCAAGTGGCAGGCGCCTATGTCACCAAAGACGCAAAACATCACGGGTTCGATTCCTACCGGTCCAATTTTCACCGCCACATCAAGTATACGGTACTGTCGTGTGGGGTAAACCCGATCATGCGCTAAACTTGTCAAATAGTAGTACTGAAGGCCATTCTTTTACGTGAATGGCCAGGTTTATCCCGCCAATAAAATCGGCCGGGTTTACCCCAAGATACCCTACACACAATATAAAGTGCAAAAGTTCCACTCCACACCAACCTCTGACTTCCATATTGTTGAAGAAAATGTGAATTTTGTACTGCCCCGCTCCCTGAGGTGTAAACTGCACCCTCGTTAATCCTCCCGCCTGCTTGTCCATCGAGCTGGGAATCTGCTTGCCATGGTGCAATACCGTTACCTGAAGAATAAAGGGTGAAACATCATGATCACAAGTTCACCCATATTTCCAACATCCAGCTTCGTCTTCTCGTACAGAACAATATATGAGATGGTGAAACATCATTTCCACGGGTTCGCCCATTCTCTGGCGATGAATGAGGCATTTCTTCACAAACATAAGATGAGGCTGTGAAACATCATCCTCACAAGTTTACCCATTTTCTGCCGATATTCTAAGTTTCGTCGTTTTACAAGCATACTATACGTGAAACATCATTTTCACAAGTTCACCCACACGTTTTACCTGCACTTCTCCCTTGCCGGCTTGACTAGTATTCACGTTGAAGGCCAGCTCTTGGCCAACAACTCCCACATCCAGACCGTAGACTTGCACCAAATTCGCATCGTACACCATGCACGAAAAGGGACTGCCCGAGATGTGCTCCTGATCAAACCGAATCGCTATCTGCCATTCACCTGCAACATAGTAGGGTATTGTAGGGTAAACCCGGACACCTAAGCTTGTTTGAACTTGCCGTTTCAACCAATGTTGATGTTTGAACCGAATATAGTAGCTCATTTGAAAGAATAGAGTTCAAGGAATCGATGGGTAGAATACTTGTCTCGGTCTTTATGGTTACTGAGATATATACTAAGTGTCCGGGTTTAACCCCGTGTCCGGGTTTACACCACAGTACCCTACAAGTCGAAATACTCATGATAGGGTTCAATAGGGTACACCTGGTCACGGAAAAATCCGGCAACAACCTTAGTTTCAGGGCTGATTATCTCAGCAACCACTGGACCGATTGAGATACCAATTGATTCCTTCAACTCTCCTCTTTCGAATGAGCTATTTGGTTCATAATTTGCTGAAACAGCTAATTCACAAGAGCTAGGTGGCCGGGTTTACCTGAGCGCCCTAAAGTCTGGCCAGAGAGAGTTCGGTTCGCTACGGGACTCAAGTCGTCTTCCGTAGTTTGCCTGTACTTCCTCAGAATAGGAGTGCACAAGGCACGGACAGAAAACCGCATTTGTGAATCTGTTTTACGCAACACGACTTGAGTTCCATAGCGAACTCTCTCGATCAGACCATATAGCCGGCCTTCCAACCTGAGTTATCAAGATTTCATAAACGCAATTCCTCCTTACCGACTTCATTGGGATGAAAGGTGGCGGTGTAGCTGTTGCCCTTCTGGATCACTTGACATCTGTGCAGCTGTCTGGTGGGGCTTTCCGCGTCCACACTAACCGTCCCTCCTCTCGTAGATCCGTGCGCGTTGATCTGTACGAAAAAAAGAAACACAGTGAGAGTTCGATTCTCACCCGAAACTGAAGGGTAACCGGGGGAAATAAGACCCCTAGTCTAATTTGCACTGTTTTTCAGTGCATTTTTGATCGAAAAACCCGCATAGAGAACAGCTAGGGCTGACCACCCAGAAATTTTCAGCGCAACTACTCGTCAATTGGCCTCAAGTTGCGGTATCAACCTCTATCAGGAGATGAAATTTAAAGGTGTGATGATACGTGTAAGACACGCAGTGACCTGACGCAAATAATCGCAGATGGGGTAATAAATAACTATTACGGTATGTACGTACTACGAATAGTGTAGTCGTACATACGCATACACAAGCATGCAAAGATTACTATACCTACTCCAATAAAAATCAAAAGGGGTCATTTGGAAGTGCCAAGATCTGTTGCACCAATCTGTCCCCTGCACGTACTGTACATGTACCGTTGAAATACACGCGACATACTGCATGTATTGTACGTACGCACTGTCGGCAGATAAAAATCAATTTCTGGCCTTGGGTCTGTTCCGAATACGAAATGAAGGTCAGACTGACTCAAAAAACGATTCGCAAGAAAATCTGAGTCAAAAGTTCGACTTCGACCGTAAACAGTTACCGTCTCATCTTACCTACTCTAGTACTGCACG
Organism: Epsilonema sp. ZAB3_2; assembly: GCA_030247985.1. NCBI lineage: Eukaryota > Metazoa > Nematoda > Chromadorea > Desmodorida > Epsilonematidae > Epsilonema > Epsilonema sp. ZAB3_2. Next base: position 48,300 of record JASAMW010004979.1, read on the forward strand.
ATGTACAGTAAAATAACGAACGTCTTATGGGTGAAGATATAAATTCGCCGAAAACGGTGCGAAGCAATAAAATCTATAACGCGGGTTTGTGTGCATTTTAGGCGTTTTCCTCGCGATCTCAAACACCATTTTTACGGGAAACATCAACCTCACGAGTTCACCCGAACATAAGCAAATTCTACGCCAAGTCAACCATACACAAATCGGAACTGAAACATCATCCTCACGAGTTTTCCCGAACATACATACAACTGTTACGCCACACAAGTCAACCAAAAGATCAGGACTGAAACATCAACTTCACGAGTTAAACCCAAAACATACGAACTGCTGCGCAAACTTATCCGGGTACTATGGGATAAACCCGGCCATGAGAAAATCCGGCCACTGAAGTTTTAGGGCTTGCATGATATTTCAGCAACCAATGGACCAATGCAGACAAATGTGTCCATCGATTCCTCGAACTCTCCTCTTTCATTTCAACTGAGCTATTTGGTTCATCACTTGCTGAAACAGCAAGTTCACACGAGGATAAGGTGGCCGGGTTTACCCCACCATACCCTACTTACCACGACTTCCACAATTGATCCCACAGCGCAGGGTTCGGATAGACCGGAAAAGGACACTTTGCTGCTAAAATCCTCATTACTGGCACCTGCAACCCTGTCGTAATCTCCGTTGTTGTTGCCTCCCGCCATGTTAACGACGGTCGTAGTTCCGGCGCGCGTCACGTGATTTGACGTAATCGCGTGGTTTTGATGCACGGGAACCGGGGGTGCCATGGACAGTGGAATCGTTCTTACAGTTGGCGGCGTGCCAAGGGGGGAAGTGGTAACGACTTCTACTGCAGATGGACTGCCCTTGATTTCTTGACCGTTACAGTAGGAGCGAATCTGAAAGAAAAAGGAAGACATTTAGGCGGGAATTGGAATTTTGACAAGCGGTTAAAAATCGTCTTTAAAACTACTTTTAATGAGGGGGAACTACACAGAGAAGCGCTCAGCTACAGCAAATTTGATCCTACCACACATCAGACATGACAGGTGAAAATTTAAAACGAATTTGAATGTTGAATGAGTATCGACCCCTTTAAAAGCTGCCAGTCAGCACAAGAGCAATGACCAATTACGATCACGTAGAGTAAAGTTGTAGACCACGCATCAAACACACAAACAAACACGACTACAACAAATCTCCGCTCAGCGTGTGGTTTATTGCGTGTCAGACAGTCACATGTTACAAGAAGGCCACTTGTCTTGTGGTACTTCGGGGTAATTTTGGACAAGCCGGCTATTCCTGCTAGACATTTTTGCACATCTTACTTAGCCAACCGTGGCAAAAGCCAGCTGGCTGCACGTGGTAAAAAGTCCTAAAACCATCACCCCTGGGCCAATACACCCAACAGTAGAGTATTCACATGAGTTTACCGTATTTTTGGGTGTATATCTCCCCTATTGTATATCCCCCCCCCCCCCCCCTAGTGTATAACCCCCATTGGCAAAACATAAATTTTGTCCTTTGTATATCCCCCCTGGTGTATAACCCCCCATGTACTGTAAGGTACCTGACCTACCTACGTAGCTGGTCCTATGCTAGCTATAGCTACTCCTACACCATGCTGCTATGCCTGTAGGCTTAGCTGAGCATGTCTTGTACTAGAATAACCCTGTTTTGACCGCGATTATGCCCTAAAACACATACTTTTGACCTCAAAAACATGCCTCTACACACCTCTCAAAAACATAAATTTTGTCCTATGTATATGTCGTAGCGGGATCTAAAAGGTAGCGAGATTTGAAATCCCGCTAGCGGGAGATGAAATTTTAGAACCCGCTAGCGGGATTTGAAAGTTTGGCAACCCGCTAGCGGGATGTGAAATATCCCAAAAGCTTCGTTCTTTGTGTAAACTTTTTTTGACACCCGGAGTGTCTGCGCTATCACAATAACTGACACTGTCGATTTTATTCAAACATCATCAGGTTTTGGGGCTTGCAATACCAATAATGACAGAAGGCAATTGGCAGAAGCACTTGATCTCCAAGCTACAGCTCAACAGCTGCAAGATTGCGTTTAAAGAGAATGTTCTTCCCCGTCTGTCCTTGAAATACAATCCACGACTCCACTGCCTTCAACTTTTGTTGGCCCTAGTGCCCTGGTGCTCTGATGTTAGCTTCCAAATCATGTAACTGCCCTCTTCCAGCAATTCATCGTTTCCGCGATTTTATGCTGAGAAGCTTATTGTTCTCAACATAAAAATAAGCCTTCAGCTTGTGTTTCACGCCCGCCATGGCAATTTGGATCGTGGTTGACTGGAATGATCATGGCCTTCCATCTATTCTTTTCACCTTCGTCCTCAGAAATAATTATTGCAGGCATTCCTCCAGCTTCTTGAAATTTTGGTTGGGGGTAGACAATGACGTGAGACAAAGAGAAGAGCACGAGACAATTAAGACTGTGCGTCTGTTCATCGAAAACATGCATTTTGACACTGACGAACGCATTGTGACTTGCCCCCCAATAGTGCAATGAACTTTCCGGCGTCGAGTGTCATAAATAATTACAATATCTTTCAGATTGCAGAACCCGCTAGCGGTTTCTTGAATTTCATATCCCGCTAGCGGGAACTAAAATTTCATTTCCCGCTAGCGAGATTTCAAATCTCGCTACCTTTAAGATCCCGCTACGACATATATCCCCACCCGTTGTATATCCCCCCTAGTGTATAACCCCCCATTGGACCTCTCAATTTTTGTATACCCCCATGGGGCTATACACCCAAAAATACGGTACTTTTCGGGAACAAGAGAAGCAGTCTGAAAAATTGAGCGACCAGTGCGTGAGTCGAACACGCAGCGCAGTACGGGACTACCCCCTCTTAGCGCACGTCCCCATCTGACTGCACAGCTCAATTTCTCAAACTTCCCCTCTTGTACCTCCTCACTGGGCTCGTACACGCTCTTTATTGACTGCACAGACTTGTGGTACGATTTCAACTAGCGTCCAAAATTAACCCAAACTACCCTACATTTGATGAGGTTGTCGTCCTAGCCGCGTCAACTTACTCCGCCTTCCAAATCCAACTTTACATCTGACAAGGACAGGACATCTTGTTCGAGTTCTTTACAGCTACGGTCAGCGGAGTATTCCACAGTGGAAAACCCTTCACCATCTTCTTGCACATACGCGTGTTTTAGCACAGCTCGAGATTGAAAAGTCTTGGTGAGAACATGCAGCATTTTTTCTAATTGTCAGTTCAGTCCTTAGTAGAGCTATTTTGGTCAGCAAATTTGGCCATGTTTCAATGTTTTCATTGCAGTCAGTTTTTAGCAGCTCGACTTTTTGTAAAGTCACAACAAAGCTCCATATTTGGCAGTAAATTTTAAAATATTTTTTGAGCACGACACAACATCAACCATAGGCAGGGAAATGCAAAATGAGATCTGGCTGGGCGATCCAAAATTGTTCAAAACCATATTATGAGCTTTCATTGAAACTACTACACACACAACGCGCAGTAGTATTTCTAGTTGACAACAGGGAAGGACCAGTCCATTGAAATGCATCATCGACTAATCATGCTACATACACACACATGTACAGTATGCGCAGTATGTAACCATTATACGTATGCATGCACCTTCCCACCTTGTACCGGTTGAATGCACATGCAGTAGCGAAATTTACGTACTTGGGGCGTGGACATGCACGATTCCTACTGAAAATAAAGAGCGACCAAACGGTTTGAAAATTTGATAAAAAACCTCAAAATGCCAGTCAAAACGGCAGCAGTTTTCATTGAAGAGCGCCAAAAGCTATACCGCTGGGACTCCGAACATAGAGAAAGGTGTTTTTTCCATGACTCACTAATGACAACATTTATTTGACTTTTGCATGGCTCCAGGGTAAATGGGTTCAAAGGTATGTTGTACTACGTATGCAAAATACACGAGGGAGGAGAATAACTAGAATTTGCGGCAAAATTGTTCATAGGTAGACGAGAAAACGCGCAAACTACAAATTACAAAAAATTCAAGCGGTCAGTCAATCTCATTCCTCCTGAACAGTTGCAATTTGCGCGATAAATCACCAAAAACCCGCTAAGATACTGTTTCAAAAAAATTCACATAAATTCGCGAACAGCCTTTTCACTTCAACGCCTGCCTTTGCGTTTGCACTACTCGCAAACATGGCAAAAGGCACGCACTGAGTTTTCATCATGCCTGCCAAGTTCATCCCACCAAAAGAACGCAAATCTCAATTATCGTAGAAGACTTTTCTCGCGTAAAATAGCATAAAAACCACGGAAAATGTCCGTGCATTCCCCGGCCTTCTAACATGAGAACCTGGAAGATCTTCGCACTTTCGCAGGTAAAAATAAGGAGTCAAAACTCAAAAGAGAAGGATAGACGCGACGGGAAAAATTCCCACTGGCTAAGGCGCGTTCATCCTTTTCCCTCTGTTCATTTTCTCAGCATACATACAAGTATGTACGTATGCAGCAGGTATACCCGAAAAGTAAGGTAAGGTTGGTCGAGGTTGAGGTTAGTAGTGAGTGTGAGGGAAGATGTGACACATCTTCGCGACAGTAGCAGGCAGCGTCTTCATCGTTAGAGTTTAGTTCAATTTGGAAGGTAAGTAGAGGACCAAAATTCCAATCGGGATCAATAGGTTGGTTGAAATAAAGAACGGCCTGAGGTAAATTTGTAAATTATAATCGGCCTAAATTGTAAATATTTGCCGTCACCTTTGTCGAAACGTCAGGAAAGGGTCGCTGTGTAGGTACACTGTAGAGTTCTCAAAAATAATTTTTCGACACTTTTCTATATTTCAAACAAAAAACCTATTGTCCTATCTGCTCTGACAACTAGGCCTATATCATTCGTATTTTATCAAATGGCATACTCATTTCAAACCAAAACCGCTACCGCATGTCGCTAATTTTAGCCCGAATCTGCCTTCTAAAATTAGCTAAACTCTGCACCTCCTCAATAGGCTGGAAGGGCCATTCCTTCCCATTTCCCCAACCTTAAGACATCCCTCCCCTGGTGGGGGATGCAACAAAGGTGGCAAAGCCACAGCAAAAATACCGCCAACAGAGAAAGAAGAGAAAGTCAGGTTACATACCACAGAACAGTCAGATAGTAAATCCCAGACGTGCATAAGGGGTCCATTCACACACTTTTCTCTTCTGCCGTACGTACAAAAGTCGCATCGTTTACCCAGGCCTAATCCTGCTCAACCATAATAAGCTTGCAAACTCGTGAACTTGATGTTTCAAGCCTTGCCTATCCTTTTCCGGATTGCAAAGTAATCAGAACAGCCGTGCAAGACGACAACGCGCCAAAAAATGTATCCCTCCAGATCCAAGAGATAAGATTTTTTATCCCCTCACTCCTACTCTCGACTTTTTTCATTCATTGTTATTTTTCCAGGCCAGCGCGTGGTCCCAGCATAAAAGGCAACAGTATCATCAACTGCCAACACTCAAACAAGGTGAAGAATCTCTCCCACCCTTTCCACCTTGAAAGGGACTTCAGATACCAATACAACGGGGTTTCGACTGACTTATGGTGATGGTATTCCGGGATAATTTCGGACAGAAGACAATATTTCGTACATCCAAGATTCGTTCCGCCAACCTAATAGCTGAGTTATTTTCTAACCAAAATTAATGGGTTGAATTGCTTAGGGTACTGTGGGGTAAACCCGGCCACCTACGCTCCTTTCAACTTGCCGTTACAGCAAATGACGAACGAAATAGCTCATTTGAAAGAGGAAAATTCATGGAATCGATTGATGTCACACTTGTCTCAATCGGTCCATTGGTTGCCGAGATAGGCAGCCCTGAAACTTAGGTGGCCGGATTTTCCAAAGCCGGGTTTACCCCATAGTACCCTACTGCCCAACCAAAAATGCTCTTTAGGTCCGAGAGGTCCAGGGTTCGATTCCCTGGCACATTCGGCAAATTTTCCTTCTCGACTACGTATAACAGATAGCGCTGCTATAATTTATAGCAATGGACCGACCAATGGACCGATTGAGACCGATTGATTTATAATAAAACATTTGGTGCCAGGAGTTTCGCAGTATCAAAAATTACCCCACCTTTCCTTACCCACTTTTATGCGAAAGTGATGCGAAGGTTCCCCAAAAACTGGTTTACGGTAAACATATGCGCGCAGTTATTTCAGTAGGTAGGCATAAGCAGCTGATTCTAAATTCACGAAAGTTGTGAAAAGTGGGAAAAATTGCAATTTACACCAACCAATCGGAATCTTCACAATTTTTTGCAAGGCTACGCAATGACAAATTGCCAAAACGGGCCACGCATGTATGAAGAAAAAATTTCAATTCATCAATACGTACGGCGGTTCATAATTGCTTTATGCTGACAGGCATTGCATTGCCGTTTTGCAAGTCAAAATCGGCAAAAAAACCTCTCCAGATATGAGTGGCCCCATTCATGCCAAGTGCTGTGTAATGGAGAAGCTAGCGTGTAGTTGCCGTTGTAAAAAATCTTGTAAAGAACATAGTCTTTTCAGGGGACAAAATTAGTGTGTCACCATTTTACAAGATTAGGTTTTAGGCTTAGGAGTAGATAAGTAAGAGTAGTACAGCGCCAGTGATACAATATTAACCTAAACTAAAAAATGACAATTTTTACCTTCGTCGGAAAATAACAGGGCCCCTTCGAATAACGCAACTCTTGGATAGGGTACTGTGGGGCAAACCCGGCCATGGGGTAATCCCGGCCACCTAAGCTGTTGTAAACTTGCTGTTTCAGCAAACGATCAACCATAGCTAATTAGAAAGAGGAGAATTCAAGGAATCGATTGATATCATACGTGTCTAAATCGGTCCATTGGTTGCTGAGATATGCAGCCCTGAAACTTAGGTGGCCGGATTTTCCCATGGCCGGGTTGACCCCGCAGTACCCTGGCTATTTTACCTGATATCTTCCCGGTTCTACAGGTGTGAAAGTGATGACGGCTCCTTTCATGCTTTTGCGTAGCGTAGGCCTCAGTTCGAAACCACTGCTCATAGATACGAAGGCCTCGACGTCAGAGAGTGAAAGCGACTTGTCGGTAAAGATGACATCTTGGTTGACCTGAGGAAACAAAAATGGGCAATAAAATTTCCAAATATGTACTCAGCCTGGGACTCGAACCAAGGCACCTCGCTTTACGTGCGACTGCTCCACCAACTGAGCTACACAGCGACAGGACCGAAATCATACCTCAGTCAATAAGCAATACAACGCAACAAGCTTTTGATTTTGGGGTAGTAGGGTACTATGGTCTATGGGGTAAACCCGGTTATGGGAAAATCCGGCCACCCAACCAATAGACCGATGGAGACATATTTTAAATCAATCGATTCCCAGAACGCTCCTCTTTCAAATGAGCTATGGATCATCATTCGTTGAACCAGCAAGTTCACAGGAGCTTACGTGGCCGGGTTTACCCCATGACCGTGTTTTACCCTCATAGTACCCTTACTCTGAGTAAAGTGTGCTGCATGCAAGAATGAGTTGTATCCATTTTTCATTTCGCAGTCACGAGAAACAGGCCGAAGACAACTCTCACTGGACAGTCCACAGCTTTGATCGAGGGTAGCGGGTTCGATTCCCGTTCGGTCCTACTGTAAGGCTAGAAATTTTCGGACGAACCTAATTTTCGGACTTCGGACGGAGGAATCTCTGTCCGAAATTTAAGGTCTCACGCTATAGTTTCGGAGCCAACTTTGAGGCTTCCTCGTAGACGTTGTACGCAAGATAAAAGTGATCCGTCATAATGTGAATAAAGTATCATTCTTCCTCTACACGTACACCAAACGGCAGCGCCAAAGCTCTTGTATTCGGCGCAGTACGACACGCCGAAGAACACCATAAAAACCATGCGATTTGGGTGTTCCGAAGGAACCACTGGGTATTTTTCAACATGCGGCACACCATTCAACGCGTCTTGACGAGAGGAATCGATCGGTACCTGCGGCGCCTCTCTACGTTGCCTCTACGCAAAGTTATCCAAGAAAAACGTGTTTGAAAAAGTTATCGTTTCAATCAAGAATAGCGCCACGGAGAGGCCGTTTCAAGAGGCGCTCTATGGCGCGTCAAAGAGATCGTGTAACAAGCTTTCGATCGATATCTTGATCTCCTCTCAACTCGCTTTCGTTGGCTCAGGAGAGCCTGGACCGAATTTATCAAGAAGTCCATGCATAGACAGGTGTCCCTGCATAGTACGAAGACGAACGCAGAGAGCGCGACTGGAGCGGAAACAGCGAACGGAAAACAAGCAGACGGATGATCGTATGGTGTCAGGAAGTGAAAACAGCTGGAATTAGATATCACCAGATACTTCAGTAGTAGTACAGGAGTCCACGGCTCAGAGATCTATAGTGTGAGACCTTAAGTTGTCCGAATTTTTATACTGCAGGCCTAAAGTACGTTATGTACTCATGTACGTAAAGTAATACTACATACTGTATAGTACTCGGTACACTACATTACATAAAAGTACTATGCTACGACCACCCTGACTGAATTTCTATTATGTAGGCCTATGTTATGTTCTCATGTATGCACATTGCATGCACACAGTAAGCGTTTAGTACTCAGTACAGTACATACGTACAAATGTCATAACCACCCTTCGCGTATACGCACAACAGCCAGAGCATTGCGTCCGAAAATTAGGTTGTCCGAAACCAGTTACCCCCCTGCTGTCCGAAATTTAAGTGCGTCCGAAAATTTCTAGTTTTACAGTATTTCCTATTCCCCCCCCCCCCCCCCCCCCCCCTTTCGGGGCCCGGCTATCATTCGCCTTACGAAACGCGACACGTCACTGTACTGAACGACCTTACGACCAAACAAACCATACCAGACAGTGGCCCGCTACAGACGTGCTCCGAGATTGCTCCGAGCGAGTTCGCTCCGAGTTTGGAATGACTTCGTTTTGAATCGAAACGAACGTCAATGACTCGCACGACTTCGAATTACAAACTCGGTTGTTCACACGCACGTTCCGAAAAACGGGGCGAGTTCGGAGCGAACTCGGTGATTTTGCATGTTGAAGCATAGTCAGGGCTCCGAATTCGGAGCGAATTCGAAGTTCACGTCTGTAGCGCCCCAGTCACACTAACCTGCTGTCCAACGGGGTACATAATGTACGTCAGTGGTTCCAAGTAACACTTCGGTTTGGTCACAGTACGTTGTTGATTTGCACCTTTCACGTTGCACAGACGAGCAGCGTATGCCATCACAGCTGAAGAAAACAAAGCACTTTCATATATCGCCAGGAACCTATAATCAATAACCTACTGCACAACCGCTAAGTAAAATTATAGGTTCTCGATGATACTGCCTACTACTACTATAGTCTAGCCAGAGAGAGTTTGCTGTGGGACTCACTCAAGTCGTCCTGTGTAGTTTGCATGTACTTCTGCTACATAGGAGTACACGAAGCACGGACAAAAATCCGCATTTGTGAATCTTTACGCAACGCGCCTTGAATGCCATAGATAGCAAACTGTTACCGGCTAGACTATAACAGGGTGTGCCAAAAGTCTCTCAGAACGCCTTTATGCCGCGTTCAATTTAGAAACGTACGTCCGTACGTCCGACGCAAAAACGTGGACAGCTACGGACTGACCTACGGACGTATAGGTCTCAATGTGAACGCGGCATTACCCAAGTGTTCCACTTCCTTGTCTGCTAATTCCTGGGCAGAGAGCACGGGTTCCACACCAAGTTGTCGAGCACCAGCAATTCCTACACGAACAAACAATAGGCCATACCACATGCAGACAAGGAATAACATACATGCCCCACTCAGAAGGGTACTACGGGACAAACCCGGTCACGGGAAAATCTGGCCAACTCTTTCAAATGAAGCAAAGCAGAGGGCCCGAATTACCCCGCTCTATCCTTCTACAACAGGAAGCATGCGATGCTTTACCGAAATTGTTGTTCTTGATCCAATTGGAAGGCTCTGTACTGAGATTTGGCCAACCCGGAATATTTCCGCCAAGATTGTGCACAATTTGACACAGAAGAAACCCATCATTCCAATCAGTCTGAAAGAGAAATTATTGCATTTGAAGAAAATACTGCATAGGGACACCCTGTAGACAACTTATCGCTCGGGTACAGTGGGGAAACGTCGGACGTTAGCTATGCTTGTGCCCAATTTACCCTTCAGCACCCCATATACCTTGAAATTATGAACCGGAACTGTCGCTCCTACTATTTGCTGCACTCTGTTCAATGTCGCATAGTAGCCGGGGCTGTATTCTTTCATAAAATACGACAGATAAGTCATGCAGGATTGTTCGTCTAATAAGCTTGAGCTCAAATCTTGCGGTGAAAGGACCAATGGAACGCCAAACAATTGTTTCGCCTTTTGCATTGCCGCTGTGCAGTTGTCCAAACTAAACAAAAAGGCAGCGCTCTCTCTTTGTAAATCAACCCTAACCCATGCGAAGCGTCTTGTGGCAAAAATTAACGACTTGCGGCGAAATTTTTGAGAGAATTTGCACCAAAATAAAGGAAATATTCAATTTTTTACCTCGCTCCTTTGCTTAGTGTACTCCAATCCATCAGAGCACCAGGTCGACAATAGTCGATAAGAGCGCTGCAAATAAAACAATTAAACAACTCAAATGCATGCAAATATGGTCAAAAGCACAATCTCAATTTTGCATTGCAAATTTCACCTCAAAGCAATGCCATCGTTCCAATCCGATTTGAAGTTTCTGATGTTCAAATCTGGCAAAATTGCCTGAAAATATCCATACTATTTTACCAAAAATTGATAATTATTATTGGGTGGGGTCTTTGTTTTTCCTGTAGGCCTACCTGCAGCCATGCTAGCATGAGCTTTTTCGGAGGAATTTTCGTTTTCCCAGCAATTTGATATCGGAGAATCAGGCACCATATTAGGCCTAAGATTAGCTTGAGATTTCCTTCCACAATATCCACGCTTCCTGAAAAACATTCTTTGCCGTTAGGCCCGTTTTCTTTTTCGTTTTCTTCTCCGTCCGTTCATGTCCGTTTCACTTTTCCTTTTTTCACCAAAAAATATTGAACTCGCGCCACATCGTTTCCTTTGACAATTTGTAAAATTATTTATCATAAATAGACAAAATGTACAAATAACACATAAATATTTCCTTTTGGCATACCGATGTTGACCAACTTGACCCCATCGTCTCGCATCGCTTCCAATGCCAGTTGCACATTTGTCAACCGCTGGATTTCCGTTGGGTTTTCCTTGTAAACCCTTCCCATACATCTTCTTTTCTGAAGAACTTCCACTAGTGCAACTAGAAAAATTCCATCAGCTAGATCCTGTGCCAAATTTTCTGTTCTCAAGCTGCACTTTGCCAGCTGTTCATTGATCCAATTTTGAAAGGTTGTCAGCTGTTGTAAATCCAGCGGGGGCCATTGCTTCTCAGGATTGCCAAGTCCATTCATCCACCCTTTGGCAACCTTGGCTTCATTTGACAGCATGTCTTGCGAATAAATTGATGGCATGGTAGACAGATGGTGCAATAAATTCAGTTAGCTGTTTCCAGTGGAATTGTAAACTTTGACAGGAAGTAGTTGGGGGGGGAAATTTGAGAACGGATTTCAAGTGGTCCACACACTGACTCAAATTTTCACGCAGCAACTCAAGGGTGGGGGGATAAAGCAGGGTCGCCTTTTCTCTTTCTTCAAGGTTGCATATTGCCAAAGTGTGCCGCACTACGTGAAGAAATGTGGAGCAAGTGAAATTGAGAACACCACTCGCTGCTAGCTTTAGCGACAGTCTCCGTAGCTTCATGGGGCAATGAAACGGCATTCAAACACTGCCTCAGTCACAAAGCTACCTCATCATTATGCACATAGTGAGGTAGCCAGCCGTCTGTCAACAACCTCACCTTCACCTACTGTGTAAAATATACTACTGGGGGCTGAGCCGGGGAAAAGGTAGGTTGACTTTCTCCAAAGCATTCTTCACTGAAACAACAGTTGAGGCATTGCAAGGGAGTTCCAGAGAAGAACAACAAATGTCGTATGGCGCGCTCAGTTCAGTTTGCTCAAGGTGACTCTTGGTGTGCTTCCACCTTCAGCTAAACTCTCTCTCCCTCCTCTCTCTGTACATATTAGCACGTGGACATTTGGAAAGAGTTTGTAGAGTTTAGCGCAGGGATAGAGAGGATCGGAATGACAACAGACAGACACAAGATGACAATGTGTGGTCACAGTGTCAGAACAAAGGTGCAGGCTCAGCTAGCTCAGCCAGCGGAGGCGATTGTTTGAACTCCTGACTGGAACAAACAAGATGAGAGGCAAAGGCAAGCAGTCCATTCTCCATAATCGACTGGTGATGCACACTCTAAATAAAGTTTAGCGAGAAAGTTCAACAGAATGTCAAAGTTCCCCCATTCTTTGGAACCAATGGCAAAAAAACAAGGCACAGGCTCACTCAGATTTCAAAGATCTTCTAGAGCATAAAATATGTAGCTTTTTAGAAAATTTTCGAAAAGTGAGCTGAAGCTGTTTAGAGAGTGGGATATAGAGCAGAAACTGAGGGGGCAGTCTACAAATGAAAAGAGGACAGAACAGAGTTTGGAAAAACTTTTGATATGGTGTTTCATGCGACAATTAAAAAAAAAAAAAAAAAATAATAATAATGAATAATAATAATAATAATAATAATAATAATAATAATAATAATAATAATAATAATAATAATAATAATAATAATAATAATAATAATAATAATAATAATAATAATAATAATAATAATAATAATAATAATAATAATAATAATAATAATAATAATAATAATAATAATAATAATAATAATAATAATAATAATAATAATAATAATAATAATAATAATAATAATAATAATAATAATAATAATAATAATAATGATAATAATAATAATAATAATAATAATAATAATAATAATAATAATAATAATAATAATAATAATAATAATAATAATGCGACAATAATTTTAGCTTTTGTGGCTTTACGTGTTTGCCTAAAAAATGACTTCTATTGGAAACAAAACTGCAAACAAACTAAAGTTGCTGTAGCTTGCTCTGCCTACTAAATTTCAGTTTGAGTCAGGCCAGTTTGGTCTGGATGAGGGGGTCAATTATGTACTGCATGCACAGTGCACGCACACTGCACAGTATAACTGTTCGTACCCAGTTACTTCCAAACAGCGCCATTTGCTTTTTTCCACTCCAATTAGCACGCTTTTCAATGCATGCGAAACTAAATGCATGCATGTACAGTACAGTTACATCTATAGTACGTTCTGCTCATTCTGTATCACACATTAAAGTATCTCAGGATCTGGCTGACCCAGAGCAATGCAGTCAAAAATGCCACAGCTAATTTTCAGCAGCATTGACAATAAAAACCGCTTGCGTTGACATGCCCTTTGTGTCCAAGACATCACCGATTTTCTTATGTACTGAAATGTGCCTAGACATTTGGCAATGCTAAGCTAAACCACGCAAACCACGACACCCATGCCATGACCCTGTTCACCCGATGCGCATTTTTATCGTCCTCTTGTCACTTATGCATATTTCTACCATTGATTCATCGGGCGTTTGCGAGGCTTAGCTTTGTTGTCCAATGGTCCATGGGCTCATTTTGCCGATTTCAGTACATAAATCGGCGATATCTTTACATAGAGGGCACATAGACGTTCGCGGTTTTTCAAAAACGCGGTTTCGCGGTTTGATGGCTAATTTTAAGTGTGGCAAGATGAAAGGATCACTATCACGAAAGAAGAACAACCCCCTCACACCCGGGGTCGCGGCACACGCCGAGAACGCCCCAAAGAACCAGCCAGGGCCGAAAACCACTACTCAACAGCGCACACCATCAACGCGACAAGAAGAAGATCTACCGCCGCCTCTCTACGCCTCTACGCAAAGATCCAAGAAAAACGTGAAAAAGTATACTCAATCAAGAAAGCGCCACGAGAGCCTCTAGAGCGCTCTATGCGCGGAAAGAGATCGGTAACAAGCTCGATAGATATCACTCCTCTCAACCCTCCCAAACTTGACAATTTAAAAGTTCTTATCAAAGATAGAACAACCCTTCTGACAACACGAAACCAGCGCCAAAGCTCTTTATTCGCGCAGACGACACGCGAAGAACGCCCCAAAAACCAGCGATTGGTCCGAAGGAACCACTATTTTCAACAGCGCCACCATCAACGCGTCTGACGAGAGACGAGACCGGCGCCTCTCTACGCCTCACGCAAGTATCCAAGAAAAACGGGAAAAGATCGTCAACAAGAAAGCGCCACGAGAGCCGTCAAGAGCGCTCTATGCGCGAAAGAGATCGGAACAAGCTCATCGATATCTATCTCCTCTCAACTCGCTCGGGCTCAGGAGAGCCTGGACCGCTTATGCATAAGTATGCATAGACAGTTGTCCCTGCATAGTACGAAGGAGCGCAGGGCCGCAACGCAACGAAAACAAGCAACATATCGATGAAAGGAAACCACACAAACGGAAAACAGCTGGAATTAGGTATCACCAGATACTTCACTAGTAGTACAGGAGTCCACGCTCAGAAAAACAGGGCATTGAGACCTTAAAATTAGCCATCGAACTTTTGACTGCTTTGCTCTGCGTCGCCCATATCCTGAGATATTTTTAGTGTGTAATACAACAGAGTTATAGTCTGTCCAGAATAAGTTGGCAGTTCCACTTGTGAGTTTTGCGTTTCTCGTTTTGCGATCGCCATAACCGCGCAGCAGATGTAGTACATACGTATGGTTTCAGAGAAGGTCTAAAATTAGCTGAAACCCATTGCATTCCCACCTCTTTTTCTGTGTCAAGTTATAAACATGTTATCCTCTGCGTGATTTTTCCTTTTCAACACCCAATTCTTTGGTGCGTGTCCCTAATCCTTCCTCCGCGCTTCCTTCTGTTCCGCTTTGCTTGTGCTGTTCTTTCTTTCTTCTTTTCTTTTTTTATCGGTGCTCCGGTGTGCTGTGCGCAGCTGAGACGACAGTAGCGGGACGCCGTGCAAGTCCAACTGCCAACTTATTCTGGATAGACTATAGCCGAATGTACTACTTTAGATGTGTCACTTGCTTGCATTGCACTTGCACATCGATCTAATGAACCATAGCTGCAATGGTACAGTACGAAGCATGTTGTTATTTTTCAAAAGGAATGCTAGTTTGAAAATATTCGTTCTTTCAGATTTCCCTTGGTCTCCTTTGCGTTTGATTTCGAGTGTACGCCATCATGTAGTTGGGTCTTGGAGAAGGAGGGGAGCAATTCAGATGGCAAGCTGCAAAATTGAAAGTCTTATTTCAAAAAAATACTATATTTACCTTTTCAGGCTGGTTGGATTGTTTACCGTATGATCGCCTTCTTTTGAAATAAAAGTAGCAGCGCAGAACAATACGGAGCAGCCAGCATTCTAGCAAGATCAGGCCAATCAGCAAGAAAAAGACCAACAGGCAAGCCGACCAAATGGGAACACCGAAGACAATCATGGTAGAGCGTACTTCATCATCTTTCCAGTCGGTCCTCTGGTACTCTGTGAAATGCTTCTCCAAGTGCACCAAGGCTTTCTTGAGCAGTGGAGATGCACCCATAATGCCACAGAGGACTAGAGTTGCCAAACTTGTGAGGCAAAAGATAAGGAAAATCTAAAAAACATATATCAGCTTTCCATTCTCAATCTTGAGAGGTCCCCCTCGCTCTCTCTATGTACATTACATACCTTGCACACCAAATACGGCACAAGCAAATGCTTGTTGCGCTCATTCAGAGAGATGAAAAGGAGCAGAGAAACAATAACCAGCAGTAGTCGCGCTCGTGGCGCAGGCGGTAAGCGGGCTGCGTCCGATCTGCCGTCCTCTGCGTCATGAGTTTCCACTCTCGCCAGGTGGGATTAAAGCGACTGGCAACCCCAGCGGCAGTATGGTGCGCCCGCTCGCTGGCTTCTAAAGGCACCAGTGCTTTCCTTCGGGTCAGCACACCCCGACCAGTGGTCGCTGATGGCTGTTCGGCTTCGTGCCAAGCCCTTCCCTGGTTCAGGCCATTGTTGGTCGTGCCTTGCGGCACTGGACTGGCCCACCATAACGGGCGTTGTTAAAGGTTCGGAGGAGACTAGGTGGATTTCACCTACAGCCGACCCTGTGGGGTACGGTCTCGCAAAAAAAAAAAAATAACCAGCAGTAGAAATCCCAGTAATGTCAAGGTGACATTCACCAAATTTGTGCCGTTTGCGTTGTAAGCAAAGCAGAGATTTGTGGTGAGAAAAATTCCGATTGAAATCACATCGAACACTCCAACCCAACTTGCTGCAGTCTGCAAAAGGAAACGTGATCAATGAAATAACGCTTCTGTTAGCATTTTCCCGTCCAGCTTTTTTTGAAAAAGTGTCGTTGGCTTAGCACAGAACCGAATGTAGTGGACATATGATATGTTGACACTTTCTTACATACGCTGGATAAAAAGTCTTGCAAGGTGTAGCAATTTCCCGCCTAGCGTTTTATACAAAGTGTCATTCTTCCTGCATTTTCTGGATGAAAGACGAACCGACTGACACCTTGTAGCACGCTGGGCAAGTTTTTGAGAGCAATCATACCTGAATGTGCATAAATCTTGTGCAACATCGACATCGTAATCTTGAATCCAGCGCTTGGTTTTGCTGAGAAAGCATCTCAAGCCTTCATATACTAGTAGTACACAATCAATCGTACCACAAAACCAAGCACAACAAAATTGTACAGCATTATTAGCATGGAATGCACTGCACTCACGAGCAAGCTTCGACTTTTGATCAGTTTCGTTCGACTGTTCAATTAGAAAATGCTTTTCAAGATCTACTAACTGTGCTCAAAAGCCACGCAACCGTATCGTGCGGTTGATGAAATCCGTTGGTAAACGTCCGTTTTACTTTTATGACCCAAACCCAACAGATGCCGAATGTCGTGTGGTGTTATTCCTCAGAGAGAAATAAAAAAATTCAATCAGCAACAATGTGGCGCCACACACACTCTACTGATTGTGTAGTGTGCTGCTCGTGTTCAGTTCTGTATTCATTCATGCGCAATGATCAGCCACACATCATCACGCAACACAAGATTCAACAACACACAGACAACGTACTGTACATGATTATTTATTTTATTCAAACACACAAGATATTTTCAAGATTTGGTGGCCCTGAAGAGGGCCGTTGGGTTTCCGGTGGTCTTGGGCACAGATGGGGCTGTGTGCCGTTCAGTCCTTCTTCCTCTCCCCGGTCTTTTTGGGGAGGAGGACGGCCTGGATGTTGGGGAGGACGCCTCCTTGCGCGATGGTGACTCCCTGCAGCAGCTTGTTCAACTCCTCGTCATTGCGGATGGCGAGTTGCAGATGACGGGGGATGATCCTGCTCTTCTTGTTGTCCCTGGCGGCGTTGCCAGCCAACTCCAGCACCTCAGCCGCCAGATATTCCATGACAGCGGCCAGGTAGACGGGAGCTCCGGCGCCCACACGCTCGCTGTAGTTCCCTTTGCGCAGGAGACGATGGATGCGACCCACGGGGAACTGAAGCCCGGCTCTGCTGCTGCGGCTCTTGGCCTTGCCCTTAGCTTTTCCTCCCTTTCCGCGACCAGACATGACGATTAGTTGGTTAGAAGCGATTCAAGAAACGCAAACGAAGATTTGATTGCTAGCGCAAAGAGGTGAACTGATGGAAACCAGCGTTTTATTTATGCCACTCAGTAGTAAAAGTTGAGTAGATCTTCCTACCTCGGCGTAATCTACTTATAACATACAAGTATAGGGTTACATATTGATTACGCCGAGGTCAAACATTTACCACAGTTTTGTACGCGACAGCAAAACCGCATGTTTTTGCGCCGTACAAAACTTTCGTAAATGTTCTACCTCGGCGTAATGTATATGTAACCTATACTTGCGTGTTATAAGTAGATTACACCGAGGTAGGAAGATTTACAAAAGTTTCACTACTAACGCTACATAAATTGAATTTTTCCGTTTCCCTTTCACCTCCGAATATCTCAAAACTTTGATTTATCGATCGTTTCTCAACCGAATTCTCTCAGCAAATCGCCGAAGATGCCGCCCAAGGCCAGCGTGAAGGGAGCGAAGAAAGCCGCCAAGTCCCAGAAGGCCGCTCGGTCTGGGGACAAGAAGCGCAAGCACAAGAGGAAGGAGTCCTACTCCAGCTACATCTACAAGGTGCTGAAGCAGGTCCACCCCGACACCGGCATTTCTTCCAAGGGCATGTCGATCATGAACTCGTTCGTGAACGACATCTTCGAGAGGATCGCCTCGGAGGCCTCCCGTCTGGCGCACTACAACAAGCGCAGTACCATCACGAGTCGGGAGATCCAGACCGCCGTCCGCCTGCTCCTCCCTGGAGAACTGGCCAAGCACGCCGTCTCTGAGGGGACCAAGGCCGTGACCAAGTACACTAGCTCCAAGTAAAGACCTTCGCGGAGCCAACACCACCGGAAACCCAACGGCCCTCTTCAGGGCCACCAAATCCGTTGCTTTTGAATTGAATCGCTTAAAGAGGGACTCGCATAAAAAAAGTTGTTGTCGCGAAATAAAAAACAAATAGTCAGAATATATGCAATTTTTAATGACAATTTAAAAATAAAAAGAAAATTTTAAAAATTCCTTAACAGTCGGTTTTTACATGCATTTGAAGGTTTTGGAGGCCCCTTAGACCTTAAGGTCTCAATGCCCTGTTTCGGAGCCAACTTTGAGGCCTCCTCGTAGCCGTTGTGTGCAAAATAAAAGTGATCACTTATAATGTAAATATAGAACAACCCTTCCTCTACACGTACACCAAACGGCAGCGCCAAAGTTCTTGTATTCGGCGCAGTACGACACGCCGAAGAACGCCCCAAAAACCACGCGATTTGGGTGTTCCGAAGGAACCACTGAGTATTTTTCAACATGCGTCACACCATTCAATGCGTCTTGACGAGAGGAATCGATCGGTACCTGCGGCGCCTCTCTACGTTGCCTCTACGCAAAGTTATCCAAGAAAAACCTGTTTGAAAAAGTTATCGTTTCAATCAAGAATAGCGCCACGGAGAGGCCGTTTCAAGAGGCGCTCTATGGCGCGTCAAAGAGATCGTGTAACAAGCTTTCGATCGATATCTTGATCTCCTCTCAACTCTCTTTCGTTGGCTCAGGAGAGACCTGGACCGAATTTATCCAGAAGTCCATGCATAGACAGTTGTCCCTGCATAGTACGAAGACGAGCGCAGAGAGCGCGACTGGAGCGGAAACAGCGAACGGAAAACAAGAAGATGGATGATCGTATGGTGTCAGGAAGTGAAAACAGCTGGAATTAGATATCACCAGATACTTCACTAGTAGTACAGGAGTCCACGCTCAGAGAAACTGGGCATTGAGACCTTAAAAACGTCCGATATGCAACTTCTTAACCCCACTATCAGATTCCCCATTAAATTTGCTACAAAACCATTCATGTGTTCTTCATCAGAGATGGGTCACTATATGTCATGTGGCAAAAACCTGACTGCAAGTCCAGCTTTTTTCTCATACAATCAGTATAAGCTGATGTTCTGGAACAGTAGCCAAAAGGGCAAACCTGTGGTTGGTTTTGGACTACTTTGATGTATACGTGGTCCAACTCTAGGGAAAAAGTAGTATGGTTTTGTAGCAAATTTAATGGGGAATCTTATAGTGGGGTTAAGAAGTTAAGTATCGGGCGTTTCTAAGGTCTAAGGGGCCTTCAAACCTTGAAAAGCGTGTAAAAACGGACTGTTAAAAGATTTTTAAAATTTTCTTTTTCTTTTTAAATTTGTCAGTAAAAATTGCATATATTCTGACTATTTATTTTTTATTTCACGACAACAACTTTTTTTATGCGAGTCCCTCTTTAATGCTTGTTATGAATAAAAGTATTGCCCATACGTGATGTGATCACATGGTAAATGCGCTGTGTACGTCGGGGTCGGGTCGGCATTTTCCAGTCTACCTTCCTGCCGTCTAGAGAATCGAGCGTTTCATTGCGACTGTGCTGTTGCGTTGCGTTTTCGTGCGGTGTGAAATAATAGTGAAATTGTAAGTTCCCGTCCAGCGTTCTGGTCTGAGTGTCAAATCACACATGTAAATTTTGTGTATTGCACGTTACACTTTTTGATTACGCTGGGCGGGAAGCGTTGGCTAGGCGTTTCATAACAAGGAAGCAGATTCCCGTCCAGCGTTTTGCTACGTACGTACTAGTAGAAAGTGTTAGAGCGAAAGAGCGAAAATATATTTGCAACCATCATGTAAAATAAAGCTGAATGACACGTTTCTGATTACGCTGGGCGGGAACCGATGAATTTGTGTACAGTAATTGTCGCAAGGCAGCAGCAGCAGCCAGCAGCTTCACGTCCAGCGCGTATCCGTGATTGTCCAACATACCATACTCCACTATAATATGTACGTGCACATGGAAGAGTAATAGCATTATTTATACAAGACAAGACATAATACTGCAAACTGCACAATACAGAGCACTTTATTTTACTATTTTGCTCCCACAGACATGAATTGATTATTTGGTGGCCCTGAAGAGGGCCGTTGGGTTTCCGGTGTTGTTCTTCTTCTGCTAGCAGAGATGGAGCTGTCTGCTTAGCCGCCGAAGCCGTACAAGGTGCGACCCTGACGCTTCAAGGCGTAGACGACGTCCATGGCGGTCACAGTCTTCCTCTTGGCGTGCTCGCAGTAGGTGACAGCGTCGCGGATCACGTTCTCCAGGAAGACCTTGAGGACACCGCGAGTCTCCTCGTAGATCAAGCCAGAGATGCGCTTGACTCCGCCACGACGAGCCAGACGACGGATGGCGGGCTTGGTGATGCCCTGGATGTTGTCGCGCAACACCTTGCGGTGACGCTTGGCTCCTCCCTTGCCCAGACCTTTGCCTCCCTTTCCGCGGCCAGACATGATCGGCTTGAGTTCGATTCGCTTCAAAAAAAGAGCTGTATAGAAACACTCAGAAAAGCATGGACGTAAACAAGATGAATGCGCTTGTCCTTTTATATGAAAATTTTCTCGCTACCTCGGTTGAATCGAATCAACGTACAAAACTTTTGCAAATATTCGTATCAAAATGGTCAAGGAGCAAACGCAACCGCAAAGAAAGAACCACGTACAAAACTTTCGTAAATCTTCGTACGAAAGTGTCACAAGTAAATATGGTCACCAAAGTACCCCAACAGACAGCAGAACCACGTAGAGGAAATGTCGTAAATTTTCGGGCAATATGACATTTCGAAGTATTTTGCATACACCATTTGGCCACAGTAAGGCACCAACAAAAGAAAAGAAATCAAACATGTTATTTCCAGTCCAACGTATCATGAAAGTGTCGAATAAACAGCATGATGAGCCAAGCCGCCGCCACGTTTAGCACGTCGAATTTTGACACTTATTGTTGTACGCCGGACCCGGGCAAACGCGACATCATCGTGTACGTACAGTACAGTATACGTTTACTTTACGACATGTACGTACGTACATTGCACAAAACACACAGTATGCACGAAAACGGAATTTTATTCAATCATATCAGGCATAACAGAATATTTCAAGACAAGAGCAATTCATTTGGTGGCCCTGAAGAGGGCCGTTGGGTTTCCGGTTGGCTTCACAGATGGGCGTGAAGCGGTTTACGCGCGCTCACCGCGGATGCGCCTCGCCAGTTGGATGTCCTTGGGCATGATGGTGACCCGCTTGGCGTGGATGGCGCAGAGGTTGGTGTCCTCGAAGAGGCCGACCAGGTAGGCCTCGCTCGCCTCCTGCAGAGCCATCACCGCGGAGCTCTGGAAGCGCAGATCGGTCTTGAAGTCCTGCGCGATCTCCCTCACCAGACGCTGGAAGGGCAGCTTGCGGATCAGCAGCTCCGTGCTCTTCTGGTAGCGCCTGATCTCGCGAAGAGCCACCGTTCCCGGTCGGTAGCGGTGGGGTTTCTTCACGCCGCCGGTGGCTGGGGCGGACTTGCGAGCGGCCTTGGTAGCCAGCTGCTTCCTCGGGGCCTTGCCTCCGGTCGATTTGCGAGCCGTCTGCTTGGTACGAGCCATTTCGATCGATTGAGAGTCGTTCGCTGACAACAACACACAAAAGATGCTCTTTTTGACTTTGCGGTGATAATATTTACGCGCGCACGCAAACCTATATATACCTTCTGTACAAAACATTCGTAAATCTTCGTGCATTATTTGCTCGCAGTTTCAATTTCGCGCGCGTACAAAACATTGGTAAGGGTTCGTGTTTTCTTTGCACGTGTGTTTCCCTGGGAGACTTTCACCATTGCAATCTCGCAGAAAAACCAGCGTATTTCGCAGTTCACATCTCAAACCGTTCAAGGAGGCAATTTTCATGGATTCAATGCTCAAAATACTTTATTCTTCGTGCACAGTCGCACAGAAAATCATCCTGTTTTCCCCCCAACTCACGTATGCTTTCCCTCTTTCCCTCCCAACATCACTTCTTCTTTTTCTCTGTGTGAATCGGATTATCCCAATAATAGGAATCGTCTCCCCAGCAAGGAGCAGTGGGCACACACCATCCTTCATTTGCATCTGCATCGTGGTCACATTCACCTGCCTCATTCACATGGCAAGATGGTACGCATCTGTTGCTGCATATCGTTTCATCTGGAAGGTGGGTTTCATCTGGGCAGGCCAGTTCACCGTCCAATGTGCATTTGGAGCCAACGAACACGTCTGGTGCAAGTTCTGAAACATAGAAAAGGACAGAAAAGTGGCACGAAAGAAAAGTCGCAGTTAGTGGGCCGACCCAAAGCGTTGATGTTTCACATTGTAACTCATCCTCACTATTCCATCATGTCCTGCGTTATCATCCTCACTTTTCCACTCACATTAGTTATGAATGCGCAAGCAAGCTTACTCGTATCACAGAGCATTCCAGTGTATCCTTCATCGCATTCGCAGCGAAACCGATTGCAACTACCATGCCGATTGCACACATCACCCAAGCTCACACCATCCCAAAGATGCGTATCACACCAGCTCAACTCTAACAAAAACAATCTCAGAACGCATAAAAAGAAAGAAATTTAGTTAAGAAAACCTCAAAAACTTTCAATTTCAAACCTTCTTCGCATCGCTCTCCAGTGAATCCTGAATAGCAAGTGCAACTGGCTTCTCCGTTACCATGGCAATATGTTTCAGAGGGGCTTGTAGTTGGAGCTGTGTATTGAGTTGTGTCGAAAGGAGGATCATGCGTTGGGAAAGTTGTTGGAGCGTGTGGAGTTGTTCCATCTGTAATATAGCAGGCAAAGAAACGGGTTAAAAGTGAACAATAAATGGTGCGAAAAACTGCCTCCCGCGGCGCCACAGGCTCAGGTCGGTATCAGTTATAGTCAGTGGGACGATCAAGACCGTGCTTGACAATTTTGTCGCTCCCGTGGCATTTTAGTAAATCTGGCATTTCTATACAAGAATAGCAACCGGCTTTTCGATCCTTTTTCAAACACTCTTGCTATTCTTGTATAGAAATGCCAGATTTACTAAGATTGCTACGGGAGCGCGAAAATTGTCAAGCACGGTCTTGATCGTCCCGGTGACTATAGACGTTCGTTCCCATCAAATTTCCCCCTTTAAAAAGTTTACAAAGACGGGATCAAACACTGGGAAAACAAGTTATAAGGTTGGTCAAACACCCTTACCACAGGTGACATGCAAGTCCTCATGGTGACGGCAGTTGTGGTCTCGGATGTGGTCGCAGAACATGAGGTTCAGCTCTGATCCTGTGCAATTTACATCGTCCATCAAGATAGGCATACCTTCCGTAGGCGGGGGTCGTACGTCGTATGGATAGGGATAGACGTTGACGTTGCTGCAAGCAAAGCACACAACTATTGTATTTAAGTACAGTAAGTAACAGATCATGACAGACGTAAAGTTTCCAGAGTTACTGCGAGTAAAATTTTAAGGTCTCATGCGTACCGTTTTGACCCAAATTTGGTACACGTACACACTAGACTCTGCCTGTTTGGTCACCATAATAAATCATCCCATTCTTGTTTTATGCAATAATTGCATGACGCAAAAGCCTGCACAAGTACGTACTGTACGTACAGTACTGTAGTGTACAGGGTGTCTCAAAATAAACCAGCCACCTTCCCTTGCATGTATCTCTGGAATCACACCTTAGATTTTCAAGCGGTTTTTTTATTTCGTAGCCAAGCCAAGCTTCAACTAAGACGTGTACAAAATTTTAGCTTAATAGGCCCAGTGGAGTGGAAGCTGCTCAAACACCTTCTTTCTCCGGCGGTCAAAAGCGAGCATTTTTCGAACTGGTAGTGCCAATTAGGGGTCTTCTGTGCATGGTCCTAAGTAAAATTAGTCTTGTAATAAAAAAAGATGCCCCAAAATGCTAGGAAATATGTATCTCATGCATTATTTCCAATGTCAGCATAGCAAACGCATGGAACAGGGTATCTTGAAAAATTAAGACGGAATTTTTCTCCATAAAGGAAAACATCGATTTTGAGTTTCGAGATTCAAACCGTCCCAATTTCCGAAGAATAATGGGCTAAATAGTTGAAATTTTGTACACATCTTAGTTGAAGCCTTGGCTACAAAATAAAAAAGAACGCATGAAAATCTAAAGTGTCGTTCCGGAGTTACATGCACGGAAAGGTGGCTGGTTTATTTTGGGACACTCTGTATGTATGACCGACCACCCTTCTTTTGCACACAGTCAGTGGCTCAGTGCTACTACTACCTGAAGTCTTCATGTCCTACCATGCGACAAGCCACCTCTGCAATGTTCACTGCCCACTGATGAGCGGGTGACTCGGGGTCAAACGGGTATCCGTCTGCCAGAATATCGTCGCAAACTGTGCCCCACGGTTCCTCAGGGCCAAACCGCACTTCTATTCTACCGCGCGCCGAGTTGACGTTTCCCTGCATGTCTATGAGACGAAGTTCAAGCGGGGGTGGGATGATGGTACGCTTGTTAGGAAGGGCGCCTAGTTTATGATGGTACAGGGTGTTCCATTTTATAAAAGTTTCGAGTGGGAAATAACGGCTATGTAAACAGTACATAGGATCATAGGTACAGTATTATCCCTATAAACAGGAATGGATTTATCCATAGCGAGAAGCGAAAATTTTTGCGCAACGGATGAAATCCAGTGGATGGAATGAAAAGTCGGTTGGAATTTTTTTCGAAATTTTTCGAACTAAAGTGTTATTTTTATCTGTAAATTTTGGCAAAAAATTTCAATTTAAAAAAAAAAATTTGTAGCTCCATCCATAGTGTTTTATCCGTAGGTTTTGGGAAAAGTATCCATAGCAGTTGCTATGGATAGAATTAAGCCGACCAGCCGACAATGATGAAGAGGAAGCGCCGACAGTACAAAATGAGAGCTATGGATAGATTAAAAATGACCGACAACGTTGTGTCGAAAATTTTTTGCTATGGATATTTTTTTTTTTTGCTATGGATATTTTTTTTTTTTGCAAATTTTTTTTGAAAACTTATGGATATTTTCGTGAAAAGTTATGGGTACTTTGCTATGGATCGAACAACACCTTTAGCAATTTCGACTGCAATTGCAACGGATAGATCACATCAATGGATGGAACGCCTACTATACCAAAAGCTATGGATAAAATGGAAAATTTCTGCGCGTCACATATGTGTGACTTTTCCTGTTTAAAGGGTTATGTACCTACTTTCTTTCTGTTACGTACTTGTACAGTATGTACTGTATAGGTATGTACTTATCACTGGTGTTTACCCGCTCTTTCTCAGAGCCGAGTAAGTACGGGTAAAATTACTCGGGTAAACAGATCGTCGAGTAAAACCGAGTAATTTTACTCGGGTGGCAGCCTTACTCGAGTAAAATACCCATAATTTGCCCGAGTACTCGAGTAATCATACGTTACATTCTTGTGTCCAAAATGGTGACTTTCATCTGGTTTTTGCATAAAAGGCTGTTCAGCTTGACATTCTCTAGCTGAAATGATTACAAAAATTGAGATTTTCCAAAGAAGAACAATAATTGCACTTGCCTTTGGAAGTCAAACGTACACATTGTCATGAATTTGAGCGGTTCCCTCCTTGTGATTTGGCATACTCGGGTAAATTTACTCGAGTAAATCGGGTGAGTAAAAAGAAAGGCGCTAAAAATCAATCAAAAATTTTAATCGGGCAAATTGCCGAGTACGAGTAAACTTTCTGGTTGAAGGAGCGAGTACAAGTAAAATTCGAGTGAATCCTTCATGCCCCGGGTGAGTACGAGTAAATTTACTCGGCTCAAAAAGTGCCAGGTACTCAGTACAAGTACTCAAAATTTTTATTTGCACACCGGTGGTACTTATACGTACGTACATGGCTTTGCGTTAGTTTTTGTTCCCAGACCCTTGGGGTAGCGGTATGCCATTTGGGACACAGGAAGGTTCCGGTTCAAACGTCATAGCCCAAAAATTAGCCCAAATGAACACTGTGACAAAAAAGACTTTTGCAACGCTGGAGAAGATTTTGAAAACGCAACCGAACACCCTGTAATGGCTTTTCACAGAAGAGTGGAGGTGGTGCTTCTGCTTCTTGAGCATCCAGGGCACTCGGACACTCGCCGTCGCCATCACTACAAAAAGCGCCAGTAAGGCAAGACGTGGCTTCATCCTTTTTCGCTGGAGAAAGGTGAAAATTGGGTGATGATGGGTAGAGAAAAGAAGGTGGGAGATGGAGATCCACAGCTGCAAAGATGGAAAGAGCGAAAAGATTGAGACACTTTTGTAGAAGGAAAACAAGCAGAAACCAAAAACTGTGGGAACGATTTTAAGCCACAACAACATCAGTGTCAAATGTGGCCGCCGTGAGAGAGAGGGAATGAACCTGACACGTCATTGTGTAATATTGTATGTACTGTACTACTTAGTAGCCAATGTATAGCCTATATTTTTTAATGAAGGATATGCCGTTTTAGATCGTTTGCTGCTTGGACAATGCTGACGATATAGCTACGTACGTACTTAGCTACATACATTACGTACGTGTAGGTAGTCATGTAGGCCAATGTACTAGTTGTGTGTGCAACCTAACGGTGTACTGTATAGTGTTTGGGGAGCAATGATGAATGCAGCTTTGTTTTGTTTTGACTGTGTTGTGTGTTTGTTTTCACATAGCTACAATTGATTTTCCCAAGATCACCTCATCATCCGTCACCCCACAGCAGAATAGGACACAAGGATATTATTTATTAGGCCTACACAATGCACTGACAGAAATTCACATTTGCGTGCGATTCAAGGAACACGACTTGAGTTCCGTAGCAAACTCTACATAGTACATACGTAGTGACCGGGCCAGACTGTAGCGGTAGCGGTAGTAAGTGAAACACACGGATATGCATAAACTTTGAACTTTAGCGCAAAGCCTGCGTATTTTGCAGTTTCGTTCAAGTACATAGGCAATTATTTTCATTGGATTCAATGCTCAAGATACTTTTATTCTTCACGCACAAATTGCACAGAAAATCAGCCTGTTTTCCCCCCACATCACTTCTGCTTTCCTTCTTTGTGCAATGGAATATCCCAAGGGTCCCAACAAGGAGCAGTGGGCACACACCATCCTTCATTTGGATCTGCATCGCGTTCACATTCACCTGCCTCGTTCACATGACAAGATGGTACGCATCTGCTACGGCATATCGTTTCATCTGGAAGGTGGGTTTCATCTGGGCAGGCCAGTTCACCGTCCAATGTGCACTTGGAGCCAATGAACACGTCTGGTGTAAGTTCTGAAACATAGAAAAGGACAGGAAGATGAAAATTGATTCGTGCTTGCTGATACGAAAGAACAACTTGATTTTGGGTCAACCCAAAATCGCTGAGCTCATCGTCATTCTCAACACATTCTTGCAAAGTGCAATGTGATGTGAGCGGACGGTATGCAGTGTAGCTGGATTGGGTAGACCCAATTCTTTTCTGTAGCAATCAATTCCAATTTCATTTTCAACTCTTTTCTGCACATTGCAAGATGCAATAATGATGCGCGCACAACATTGGAGTTGGGATGCTTTGGGTCAGCCCAAATTGTTGATGTTTCAAATTGTGTAACTCATTTTTTCCCACTCGCATTCGCATTATTTACGATGCTCTGCGCACACAAGCTTACTCGTGTCACAGAGCATTCCAGTGTATCCTTCGTCGCATTCGCAGCCAAACCGATTGCAAGTACCATACTGATTGCACATATCACCCAAGGTCCAGATGATATCATGATGATCATGATCATACTCATACTCATAATCATCAGCAAAAATGAGCTCCGTATCACACCAGCTCAACTCTAACAAAAACAATCACCAGAACGCATAAAAAGGAAGAATTTTTTGTAAAAGAAAACCCCAAACCCCTTCAAACCTTCTTCGCATCGCTCTCCAGTGAATCCTGGGTTGCAAGTACAGCTGGCTTCTCCGTTTCCGTGGCAAAATTCTTCAGAGGGTCCCGGGGTAGGTGGAGTAGGGGGAGTTGTGGGAGGTGCCGGAGTTGTTCCATCTGAAAATATCATGTAGCAGAAAAGAAACACGTTCAATAGAGGGTGATGGGTATATGGTCATGGTATGGTGGCCCAAGAAACTTGTTGCTCTTTCCCCCATCGTACTGAACGCCGGCTAAGGCCGGTATCGGTTAAGCGTTCGAAACATGAAACCGCTCCCATCAGAATTCCCCTTTAAAATACAGATACGTATGCAAACACCCCAAAGATCAACAAATTTTTATGGTTAATGTCAAAATACAATACGACTCCACGCTTTACCACAGGTGACATGCAGGTCTTCATAGTGTATACAGTTGTGCTCTCGAATGTAGTCGCAGTGTATGAGCTTCGGTTCTGTTCCGTTGCAGTACAGATCGTCCATCAAGATGGGCATAGCTTCCACAGGCGAGGAGTCCTTGTAGTACCGCGGGTAATAGACGTCGACGTTGCTGCAATGCAAGGCAAGTGGCACAGCAAAGCAAATCATAACAGTAATCCAGACAAGGTCAGGGGTAGAGATAAGATAGCGGCCTACTGGAAAAAAACTGGGGCGCAAAAATTTTGAATCATAAATGGGGGTTATACAGGGTCTGCGGCGCCGTGAAGCCCCAGGCGCCTATGCCAGACCACAAAGAGGCCTTTCTTTTATACTTAGTAACTTACTACCTGAGGTCTTCATGTCCTACCATTCGACAGGCCACCTTTGCAGTGTTCACTTTCATCGTACGAACGGGTAACTCGGAGTCATAAGCGGTATCGTCGCAAACCGTGCCCCAAGGTTCTTCGGGGCCAAACCGCACTTCTATTCTACCGTGTGCAGAATTGACGTTGCCGTACACATCTATGAGTCGAAGTTCGAAGTCGTCTGGATGTGGATGTGGAATGGCATCGGTATCGGGTTGGTTTGGAAGGGCGCCTAGTTTATGACGGTACTACAGGGTGTTCAATTCCATATTCGTCGCAGTTGCACTTTCCAAGTTTTCGAGTGGGAAACAAGCTAAGCTACCTACAGTACGTAGATGTTGCTATGCGCAGTTGGATAGAAATGTTTATTGTGCAGCCCAAGCAAAAAGTACATTGTGCATATTAAATGTCCCTTGCTTAGTCTAAAGCCTAAGCCTCTGTCCATTGAGAAGCCAAGCCTCAGAATAGCCTAAGCCTGCCCTGGATATGCAAAGCTTGTACATTACATACAGTACATACCAAGCCGACGCCCCCCCCCCCCCCCCCAGGCCCAAAGCCCTAAGCCTAAGCCTAAGCCTAAGTCTAAGCATACATTTTTGCTAAGTCGATAATTAGTCCAAAAATAGTCCAAATTATCACTGTGAACTAGTGATGTCAACTTGGGTCTTTTTCGAACAGGTAAAGTATGGGTAAAATTACCCAGCAATGCATCTGCCCAGGTAAAGTCAGGTAACTTTACCCAGCACAATCCCATCCAGGTAAAGTAAACTGGATCTGAGAAAGTTACCCGGGTAAAATCGCACCTGAATTTCCCCATATTTTATGCACATATAGTCAAAATAAATGCCATAATTAGGTGGCTACCATTGATACAACACCACTGCACCATTCTGAAGATGTCAGTACCTAACTGCTTTATATTCTTACACCACACCCAAAGTTACATCTTGAAAGAGGTCTTGCTATGAAACTGCACTATTTCTTGATATGAGCTTCCTTCTACATGCTTTTACCCGGGTAAATTACTCGGGTAAGTACTGAAGATTTGGCAGAGTTTTACCCAGGTAGTACCACATACTTACCTGGATGACCTTCGATTTTACCTGGGTAAGCCATTTCTGCTCTGGGTAAAAGTAAAGCTGGGTAAACGTTTTTCGCTCAAGGTAAAGTAAAGTAAATTTACCCAGCCAAAAATCGGCCAGGTAACCCAGGTAAAGTTACCCAGAATTTTACTCTGACATCACTACTGTGAACACATCGCTTTTGAAATGGCGAAGATTTTGAAAACGCAACAGAACACCCTGTAATGGCTTTTCACAGGAGAGTGGAGGTGGTGCATCCGCTTCTTAAACTTCCAGGGTACTCGGGCACTAGCGATCACCACAAAAAGCACCAGAAAGGCAAGATGTGGCTGCATCCTTTTTCGCTGGAAAAAGCTGAAAATTGGGTGATGTGATGATGATAGGTAGCAAGAAGCAAGGTACCCAAGGTAGAGAAGAGAAGGTGGGAGATCTACAGCCGCAAAATATGGAAAGAACGGAAAGATCGAGACACTTATGGAAGGAAAACAAGCACAAACAAAAATCTATGGGAACGGATTTACGAAGCCACAACATCAGGGTCAAATGTGGTTGCCGTGAGATTGAATGAATCTGGCATGTCTGTGTGTAATATAAGTAGTCTATGCACAGTACCCTACTGTAATGACTCGTGTATAACCCCCTTCGTGTATAACCCCCCTCGTATATAACCCCCCAAATCGGCGACTAACGTCAATTGCACTCGTAACCGCCAGGGGGGTTATACACGAAGCATGCAAAAATCGGTAGAAATTGAAGGTTTTGCTAGCATGGAGAGGTGTTTTTTAGCGTTTTCTAGCTAAAACAGAAGCTGTGATTGTCTTGTCAGGCAATTTTGAAGCATCTGCCATGTCATGAAGAGTACAAACAAGCCTAAATTACTGACGCGGAAAAATAATAGGCTCTAAACCCCACTTTTGATAAATGTACTCGTGTATAACCCCCCTTCGTGTATAACCCCCTCTCGTATATAACCCCCCAAATTGGCCACTAATTTTTTGACACCCCCATGAGGTTATACACGAATCATTACAGTATATTTTTTATTATAAAGGATCATCTATTTTAGAGTCGTTTGCTGCAATGACAATGCTGACGATAGCTATGTATGTATGTACACTTTTAGCTATCAGTACGTAGCCTACGTATGTATGTGGTTATGTATACTTACGGTGTACTGTAGGCTATTGTATGATCAATGAACCGTTCAATGAGGCAATTTTCATGGATTCAATGCTCAAAATACTTTATTCTTCACGCACAAATTGCACAGAAAATCGCCTGTTTTTCCCCCACATCACTTTTTCTTCCCCCCTTTGTGCAATGGAATATCCCAAGGATCCCAACAAGGAGCGGTGGGCACACACCATCCATCATTTGAATCTGCATCGTGTTCACATTCACCTGCCTCGTTCACATGGCAAGATGGTACGCATCTGTTGCGGCATATCGTTTCATCTGGAAGGTTGGTTTCGTCTGGGCAGACCAGCTCGCCGTCCAACGTGCACTTGGAGCTAATGAACACCTCTGATGGGTGGGTTGTAATTTCTGAAGCAGAAAGAAAGGTGAAATTGATT
The DNA here is from genome assembly GCA_030247985.1 of Epsilonema sp. ZAB3_2. NCBI lineage: Eukaryota > Metazoa > Nematoda > Chromadorea > Desmodorida > Epsilonematidae > Epsilonema > Epsilonema sp. ZAB3_2. The sequence goes on from JASAMW010004979.1 coordinate 80,182, forward strand.
GAACAGTGTAGAAGCGCCGGTGGAAAATGAGAAAATTATTGATCAGACCAATGACTGCGGGTGACCCGCGGGTGGTCCGCGGGCCCTGCGTGCCAGAGCATTACGGAGCTGGTTAATTCCCACTTTCAGCCCATTGCAAGATGCAATAATAATCCGCACACAATACTGGAGTTGGGATGCTTTGGGTCAGCCCAAATTATTGATGTTTCACATTGTGTAACTCATCTTCATTTTTCCACTCGCATTCACATTATTTACGATGCGCAAACAAGCTTACTCGTGTCACAGAGCATTCCAGTGTATCCTTCGTCGCATTCGCAGCCATACCGATTGCAAGTACCATGCCTATTGCACACCTCACCCAAGCTCATATCATCCCAAATATGGCCAGGGGGCTTCGTATCACACCAGCTCAACTCTAACAAAAACAATCTCAGAACGCATAAAATGAAAGAATTTTTGCAAAGAAAACCTCAAACCCCTTCAAACCTCCTTCGCATCGTACTCCAGTGAATCCTGGATAACAATTGCAGCTGGCTTTTCCGTTACCGTGGCAAAATTCTTCAGAGAATTTCCTTGGAGTTGTTCCATCTGCAATAACAGGAAAAGAAACCGAACGCGTTGAATAGGTCGTACATAATAATATTTATGGTGCGAGAAAGAATTTAGGAAAAGATGGTACGTATGTATAATCAAACGAACCGAAGAGAAATATTTACGGTTGTCAAAGAAACGAACTCCGGGATCAGTTACATATTACGTCACCGGCTGATGGCTGCTGGCAGGGTACCCCCCCCCCCCCCCCCCCCCCTGCGGCCTATACTAGTAAGTATGCACACCGTAGCCTACGTATATACAGGGTGTCTCATAATAAACCGAACACTTTTCCGTGCATATAACTCTGGAACCACACGTTAGATTTTCATGCGGTTTTTTGTGTTTAGTAGCCAAGGCTTCAACTTAGATGTGTACAAAATTTTAGCTTCATAGGTGCAGTGGAAGCTGCTCAAACACATCCTTTCTCCGGCGATCAAAAACGAGGGTTGTTCGAACTGGTAGTGCCGATTTAGGGGCCTCCTGTGCATAGTCCAAAATAAAATTAGTCTCGTAATGAAAAAAGATGTCCCAAAATGCTAGGAAAAGTGTATCTCATGCATTATCCCCAGTAGCAGCATAGCAAACGCATGGAACAAGGTATCTTGAGAAATAAGACCGTAATTTTTCTCCATACTAAAGAAGAAACGTCGATTTTGAGCTTCGAGATTCAAACGGTCGTAATTTCTGAAGTATGTGGACCAAGTTACTAAAATTTTGTATACATCTAAGTTGAAGCCTTGGCTACTAAATACAAGAAAGCATAAAAATCTAACGTGTGGTTCCAGAGTTACATGCACGGAAAAGTGTTCGGTTTATTTTGAGACACTCTATATACTGTACACATACAGGTACTGCACACATCATCATCATCACTGCAGCCGCAGCGGCCGACCCCCCCCCCCCCATCTTCACCATTACATCACTTTTCTGAAGTCGGAGGGGGACCCCCCAGCGGTGACGTAATATGTAAATGACCTTTTACCGCAGGTGACATGCAGATCCTCGTAGTGATTGCAGTTGTGGTCTCGAATGTGGTTGCAGAGGACGAGGTTCAGCTCTGATCCGGTGCAATTCACATCGTCCATCCAGATGGGCATACCTTCCGCAGGCGGGTCGTCGTTGGGGTCGTACGGATAGCGATAGACGTTGACGTTTCTGCAAGGCAAAGTTTAGTAGCAGGGAGATCAAATCATAGCCGAGTACCAATCAGGGCGGTAGGGTACTATGGGGTAACCCGGACACCTAAGCTTTTCTGAACTTGCCGCTTATCAGTAAAAATGATGAACACGATAGCTCATTTGAAAGAGGAGAGTTCAAGGAATCGATTTTTGTAGAATACTTGTCTCAATCGGTCGCATGGTTGCTGAGATATCCTAGGTGTCCGGGTTTACCCCACAGTACCCTACAGTACAGTAGTACCTACCTAAAAACTGGGGCGCAAAAATCTTGAGCCATAAATGAGGTTTACCGGGTCTCTGGGCCTAGAGAAGGGGGTCATTCACAAGGCTTTTTTATACCGTACCTGAGGTCTTCATGTCCTACCATGCGACAAGACACCTCTGCAATGTTCACTGCCCATTGATGAGCGGGTGATTCGGGGTCAAAGATGGATCCATCTGCTAGTATATCGTCGCAAACCGTGCCCCAAGGTTCCTCAGGGTGAAACCGCACTTCTATTCTACCGCGCGCAGAATTGACGTTTCCCTGCGTGTCTATGAGACGAAGTTCAAGTTGGGGTGGCATGGTACGCTTGTTAGAAAGGGCGCCTAGTTTATGACGGTACAGGGTGTTCCGTCCGTTCCATTCACGGTTTCACTTTCGCAGAAAACAGTTTTCGAAGGGAATGGCTGAATAATGCGTTGGTTCTCAAGACCCCGGGGTAGTGGTCTGTGGTATGCCATTGGATAGGAACGCTTCCACTCGGAAGAATTATATATTCTATAGTATTAGAGTTAGAGCTTTTACGTCTTGTAAAATTTTAGCTACATACAGGTAGATTTTGCTAATATTACCCAAAAAATTAGCCCAAGTGAGCACTATGACAAATAAATAAAGTCATTTGAAACGGAGAAGATTTGAAACGGAACGGAACACCCTGTAATGGCTTTTCACAGGAGAATGAAGGCGCTGCTTCTGCTTCTTATCCTTTCCGGCACTCGCCATGACTACAAAAAGCGCCAGAAATGCGAGAAGTGGCTTCATACTTATTTAGCTGGAGAAAATTGGGCGATGTGTAGAGAAGAGAAGCCCACGACCGCAAAGATGAGAGCGAAAAAAGATTGAGACACTTTTAAGGAAGGAAAACGAGCACAAACAAAAATAACGTGGGAACGATATCAAAGCCAAAACATCAGGGTCAAATATGTAATGTTGGGTGCTGTCGCTGTGAGATGAAATTAAAGCCTGACTTGCCTGTATCTACCTAAAGGCCTTGTCATTATTACAACCTTTTGCTGCTGAGACAATGCTGATCTGTCAATAGCTGTAGCTGCCAGAGATACAGTACGATGATGTATGTACAGTAGCTTGTTTTGACTATGGTGTTTTCTTGCTCGATTTGATTTTCTCAGGGTCATCGCTCACCCCAGTCCCCAACCCCAAAAGCGGCAGGATCGCAGCAGTTTGAAAGCCACAACCTTGAGAATACCCAACAAGCGAACCAGTTTTTTTCAGTATACTGTATTATTACTGAGAGGAATTATTATTGATGTGATTGTTTGATGAAAGATGAACTTTGATTGAACCTAAGCGCAGGATTATGTTGCTACGTATTTCATTAATTTATTTTTATTCAACGAATCACACAAACATATACGTACGTACCGTACTATCAACTCAGTATGATGCCAATGCAACACAACACCTGGAAATATGCAGTCAGCATAAGCGCAGCTTGCAAAAATTCACTGGCGGATGCTTCACGACGCATTGATACAGCTGTACCACCATTACTCACAGCTGTAGTTGTTACATCAGTTGTGGTTGTTGATCTTGTTACCAATTCAGATGTTGCGTTAGTTGTTGTAGCATCAGTAGCTGTCATTGTTGAAGTTTGGGCAAAAGTTGTTGTTGTAGAAGTATAAGTCGGTGAAATATCAGTTGCATTAGTGGAGGTTGAAGGTAGGGTAGTATTTACTCTTGTAGCAGTATGGTGTGTAGTTGCACCGGTAGTTGGATGAATGGTAGTAGTTGTGGTTGGTGTGGTACTATTGGTAGGCATTGCAATCGTAGTAGAAGTTACTATCCATTCTGAAATTATGGAAGGTGTTTTCAGGCTTTTGAAGGACGGTAAGGAAGGTAAAAACCCAAAACACCTGTAATGATTCGTGCATAACCCCATCGCGTATAACCCCATGATGGACAATAGAAATACACAAATGAATGAGTACAAAATATTACGCCCAAGAATGGCCAAAAAATGGTCATCAGAAAATTAAAAATTTTTTTACAATTTCTTTATAAACCCATGGGGTTATACACGAATCATTACAGTAATACCACAACCGATGTAACGATCCTCTGCATGTGTACAGTTCCTCTTCGGCTTCTCATGTTGGCACAAAGCAAGGTGAAATTCGTCGCCATTGCAATGCATCTCATTGACCAAGATGGGCAGGTCATTGACTTCAGATGGTATGGTATCGTTCGGATAAGGCACCGGATAGATCCCGGGCTCACTGAAGATCAATTAAACTTTTTAGGCGGTCAAAGGTGCGCCTTGCATTGCCCGAGCTTTCGTAATACAAAATTGGTATTAACCCATCACACGTGTTATACTTGAATCGGCTGATCTTTATTGCGCAGTATTCGCCAGTTGCGCTAAAAGCGTTAGTACTGGGTCGCGAGGTGACCGGACCCCCTCTGATTTAACCTTGACTTTTCCGTGCAACTTTAGTGATAGGTAAAGGGGGAAGGAAACGTTGACTACCACTACCGGTTAGGCGGTTGAACGGACCCGTGTCCGCTCACAAAAGTCAACTAAAAGTCGTCCCAGCCGCGTTCTGCCGTGTGTTATAAATATCTCCGGATCCAGCCATCGTAGAGCAAAGCGGTTAAAAATCTCTCGATAACTTTTAGCGGGATTGAAAATAAAAAAAACCGCATGCGTCTACGTGCCCTCTGTGTCGAGAAATCGCCAAATTCCTTAAGTATGAAAAATGTCCACTTTTTTCGATTATTCAACATAAACGAACAATGCCGCCAAAACTTTTTCATCAAAGTAGCCTATCCTACGTAAAATTTGGCGTAGATTTCAAAAATAGTATCGTTGATCAAAAAAATTTAACCCCGACCCAAAAATTGTCAAAAATATACTAATTTTGCAAAATTATATACTAGGGGTTAAATTTTTTTGAAACACCGATACTGTTTTTGAAATCTACACCAAATTTTACATAGGATAGGCTACTTTTAATAAAAAAGTTTTTGCGGCATTGTTCATTTATGTGGAATAATCGGAAAAAGTGTACCTTTTTAGTACATTTTTCATACTTAAGGAATTTGGCGATTTCTCGACATAGAGGGCTCGTAGACGCATGCGGTTTTTTATTTTCAATCCCGCTAAAAGTTATCGAGAGATTTTTAACCGCTTTGCTCTACGATGGCTGGATCCGGAGATATTTATAACACACGGCAGAACGCGGCTGGGACGACTTTACATAGTTGAAGCTTTACCCACCTCGCGACCTAAAGTACTAAAGCTTAGCGCAACTGGCAAATACACCGATCTTTACAGTATCTCCATTGCTAAACCTATAAGCCTATGCAGGGTATGTCCATTGCTAAGCCTAAACCGAAGCCTAGCCTATGTCCATTGCTAAGCCTAAGCTAGCCTAAGCGTATGTCCATTGCTAAGCCTAAGCCTAAGCCCATGTTCATTGCTAAGCCAAAGCCTATGTCCATTGCTAAGCCTAACCTATGCCCATTGCTAAGCCTAAGCCTCGCCTATGTTCATTGCTAAGCCTAAGCCTATGTCCATTGCTAAGCCTAAGCCTATAAGCCTATGTTCATTGCTAAGCCAAAGCCTATGTCCATTGCTAAGCCTAAGCCTGTGCCCATTGCTAAGCCTAAGCCTTCGAAGCCTAACCTATGTATGTCCATTGCAAAGCCTATAAGGGATCATTTACATATTACGTCACCGGGCTGATGGCTGCTGGAGGGGGGTACCCCCCCCCCTCCCCCCACACCATCCATCACCACTACATCACTCGCCTCGCTGACTGTCCCCGCTTCTGCATCCGTTGGCTTTCAGAGGCTTAGCTTAAATAACAGGCTTAGCTTAAGCAATGACATTAGCTTAGCAATAACATAGCTTATAGCTTAGCTAGCAATACATAGCTTAGTAGCATAAACATAGCAGCTAGCTTACAATCTCATCCCCATTAACTTACAATACATAGCTTCTACAATAACAACTACTTAGCTAACAAACATACCTCTAACTTACTACATACATCACACTAGCTACTAACAACCCCTCTTTACATATACTATCTCATCCTACTTACTTTACCCTCCCAGCCGCTTTCTGCCCTTGTGTGTTCTGAATATCTTCAGGTTCCAGCCTTCGTAGGGGCAAGGAGGTTAAAAATCTCTCAATAACTTTTCGCGGGATTGAAAATAAAAAACCGCATGCGTCTACGAGCCCTCTATGTCGAGAAATCGCCAAATTCCTTAAGTATGAAAAATGTACTAAAAAGGTACACTTTTTCCGATTATTCCACATAAATGAACAATGCCGCAAAAACTTTTTTATTAAAAGTAGCCTATCCTATGTAAAATTTCGTGTAGATTTCAAAAACAGTATCGGTGTTTCAAAAAAATTTAACCCCTAGTATATAATTTTGCAAAATTAGTATATTTTTGACAATTCGTGTCAGGGTTAACAACTTTTTTTGATAAACAATATTATTTTTTTGAAATCTACGCCAAATTTTACGTAGGAATGACTACTTTAATGAAAAAGTTTTGGCGCCATTGTTCGTTTATGTTGAATAATCGAAAAGTAAAAACATTTTCATACTTAAGGAATTTGGCGAATTCTCGACACAAGAGGCACGTAGACGCATGCGGTTTTTTTTTTTTTCAATCCCGCTAGAATTTATGGAGGATTTTTAGCGCTTTGCTCTACGATGGATGGATCCGGGAGAATTTATGACGCGCGGCAGAACCCCCTGGCTGGACTTTTCGTTGATTGTGAGCGGACACGGGTCCGTTCAACCGCCTAACCGGTAGTGGTAGTCAACGTTTCCTTCCCCCTTTACCTATCACTAAAGTTGCAGCGGGAAAAGTCGAGGTTAAATCGGAGGGGGGTCCGGTCACCTCGCCGACCCAGTACTAACGCTTTTAGCGCAACTGGCGAAATGCTGCGCAATAAAGATCAGCCGATTCAAGTATAACACGTGTGATGGGGTAATGCCAATTTTGTATTACAAAAGCTCGGGCGATGCAAGCAGCTTTGACCGCCTAAAAAGTTAAGGTGATTCAGTGAGCCGGGATCTGTCCGGTGCCTTATCCGAACGATACCATACCATCTGAAGTCCAAAATGACCTGACCATCCTTGGTCAATGAGATGCATTGCGAGTGGCAACAAATTTCGCCTTGCTTTGTGCCAACATGAGAAGCCAAAGAGGAACTGCGCACATGCAGAGGATCGTTACATCGGTTGTGGTATTACTGTAATGATTCGTGTATAACCCCATGGGTTTATAAAGAAATTGTAAAAAATTTTTTAATTTTCTGGTGACATCATATTTAGGCCATTCTTGGGCGTAATATTTTG
>JASAMW010004981.1:0-17668 GCA_030247985.1 Epsilonema sp. ZAB3_2
AATTTTTGTTTTATTTTGTGCCTATGTGAATACATTTGAACTATGTGAATCAGGCATATTGGATACAGCATGTAGAAATTATTCCCAACTGATAGATCTTACAAAGACGAATCGAATGGTATGTCACATGCCTACATGCCTGAAGAAAATGACACCTTTTTGCGACTTTCATCATGTGAATGCATTTTTTACGATGTGAATCAGGCATGAGCATGTCGCAATGGGCAGCGATCGATAGATCTTTTGAAGACGAATCGAATGGTATGCTATATGAGGCCTCTACAATGCGGCAGGCACTCATTTCACCTGTCTGTCGCATCCTTAAGTATTGCTGAAGCCAAACATAAAAACAGCCAACTTTGACAGCTCATAACTCGAGAACCAAAGCGAATTTTAAAAATCTAAAAAAAGTCTCATCGAGAGTCGAGTGAGATCTATCTTTTGGCATACCTACCAGGCAGATCTGAGAAAAATCCACGAAGGAGTATGCATTTGAAAATTGCGACTATTTTTACCACAAAATCGCAATTTTAAGGGTGTCAGAGGCCTTAAACGCAAAAAGTGCTCGGACCACTTTGCCAAGATCTTTACATTTCCCATCTTTTAAAAAAAAACCGAGCTCGATCCCTCGACTCGTTGAAAAGTTATGGAGGTCACAAGTTTTCAGTACCTAAGAGCCTGACATCATTCAAAAATAGGTTTTTCGCCATAGCTCCCTTACCAGTAGGCCTATCGAGCTGAAATTTTGCCTGCCGATACGTACCCATAGGGGTAATCTTCGTGCAAAATTTTAGCTCAATCCGCCTCTTGGCTCGGGTGTTATGAGCAAATGTGTGTTTTTATTTCCGTCACTCCTATTTACACATGACTAAGTAAGGTGGGACGCGGCGGAGCCTCGTTCGTGAGCCTCTCGAGGTTCCGCTATCGCGTCTACCTTGATGTAATTTTTTTTGTAGAAGAGAGAAGTAGAGAACTACAAAAACCTCCCTAACGATCCAGCCTTATAACTTCCGCATCAAGGTAGACGCGATAGCGGAACCTCGAGAGGCTCACGAACGAGGCTCCGCCGCGTCCCACCTTACTTAGTCATGTGTAAATAGGAGTGACGGAAGTAAAAACACACATTTGCTCATAACTTCGGAGCCAAGAGGCGGATTGAGCTGAAATTTTGCCTGAAGATGCCCCCTATGGGTACGTATCTGCTTGCAAAATTTCAGCTCGATCGGCCTACTGGTTAGGGCGCTACGGGCGAAAAACCTATTTTTGAATGATGTCCACTTTTTATGTACTGAAAAACTGTTCCCATCGTAACTTTTCAACGAGTCGTGGGATCGAGCTCGGTTTTTTTTTAAAAGATGGGAAATGTAAAGATCTTGGGAAAGTGGTCCGAGCACTTTTTGCGTTTAAGGCCTCTGACACTCTTAAAATTGCGATTTTGTGGTAAAAATAGTTGCAAAGTTCCAACGCATACTCCTCCCTGGATTTTTCTTGGATCTGAGTGATAAGTATACCAAAAGATAGATCTCACTCTGTTCTCGATGAGACTTTTTTTAGATTTTTAAAATTCGCTTTGGTTCTCGAGTTATGAGCTGTCAAAGTTGGCTGTTTTTATGTTTCGCTTTAGCAGTACTTAAGGCAGCTGACAGACAGTTTAAATGAGTGCTTTCTGAGTGTTGACGTCACATATAGCATACCATTCAATTCGTCCTCAAAAGATCTATCGATTGCTGGCCACTGCAACATGTTTATGCCTCATTCACATAGTAAAATATGCATTCATATAGGGAAAAGTCGCAAAAGGTGTCATTTTTTCAAAGTTGACGACTAGTAGGCTTATGACATACCATTCGTCGTCTAAGCAAGATCTATCGATTGGAAGCAATGTCTATATTTCTATAAGCTTGTATCCAATATGCCTGATTCACATAGTTCTTATGTATTCACATAGACACAAAAGAAAGAAAAAATTAGGTAGCCTAAATGTTGGCATGCCTATCATTTGAACAATTCGATTCATACTCAAAAGATTTGTTGCTCTCTTCCCACTGTCACATGTTCATGCGTGATTCACATGGTGTGCATTCACATAGGCAACAGTTGCAAAAAAGGTGTTATTGGTTTTACAATTTGACCATTTGCATAGGGTGTCCCACGTAGATGTATCGAACGGTGCAGCCTTATAACTTCCGTATTACCATTCGACCATTCGATATGTCTACGTGGGACACCCTGTACATAGACATTAGACATGTAACATCAAGGTAGACGCGATAGCGGAACCTCGAGAGGCTCACGAACGAAGCTCCGCCGCGTCCCACCTTACTTAGTCATGTGTAAATAGGAGTGACGGAAATAGAAACACACATTTGTCCATAACTTCGGAGCCAAGAGGCGGATTGAGCTGAAATTTTGCCTGAAGATGCCCACTATGGGTACGTATCTGCTGGCAAAATTTCAGCTCGATCGGCCTACTGGTTAGGGCGCTACGGGCAAAAAACCTATTTTTGAATGGTGTCCACTTCTTATGTACTGAAAAACTGTTCCCACCGTAACTTTTCAACGAGTCGTGGGATCGAGCTCGGTTTTTTTTAAAAGATGGGAAATGTAAAGATCTTGGGAAAGTGGTCCGAGCACTTTTTTCGTTTAAGGTCTCTGACACCCTTAAAATTGCGATTTTGTGGTAAAAATAGTTGCAAAGTTACCACGCATACTCCTCCGTGGATTTTTTTCGGATCTGAGTGGTAGGTATACCAAAAGAAAGCCCTCACTCTACTCTCGATGAGACTTTTTTTAGATTTTTGAAATTCGCTTTCGTTCTCGAGTTATGAGCTGTCAAAGTTGGCTGTTTTTTATGTTTGGCTTTAGCAATACTTAAGGACGGGACAGACAGCTGATTTGAGTGCCTGCTGCACTGTAGAGGCCTCATATAGCATACCATCGATTCGTCTTCAAAAGATCTATCGATCGCTGCCCACTGCGACATGCTCATGCCTGATTCACATATTAAAAAATGCATTCACATTGATGAAAGTCGCAAAAAGGTGTTATTTTCTTCAGTTTGGCGATTTGTAGGCATGTGACATACCATTCGATTCGTCTTTGCAAAATCTATCAGTTTGGAATAATTTCTACATGCTTGTACCCAATATGCCTGATTCACATAGTTCTAATGTATTCACATAGGCACAAATAAAACAAAAATTGGCTAAATGTAGTCACGTGATATACCATTCAATTCATCTTGACAAGGTCTACCTATTTCTTGCATTTCTTACTAACCACCTCCTTGCTCATACCTGATTCACATAGTCTAGTCAAATTCACATAGGCTCAATTCCACTCAAAAACAAAGAAATGTCATGTGTAATTATGATGTATCTCGAAGTTCCACTAGTGCATCTCGTCAACTCGAGCTCGGTTTTTTTAAAGAATTGCATTGCATATGTTATGCACATTCACATACTCAATCTCCTCTAAAAAACAAAAAATGTTCCATGTAATGTATGATGTATCTCGAGGTTCCACTAGCACATCTCGTCAACTCGAGCTCGGTTTTTCAAAGATTTGTATGCATTTGTATGCATTTTATTAGGTGTATATAATGGGCTCAATTCCTCTCAAAACATAAAAATGTCCCACATAGGTATATCCCCTAATGTACGTATATTGTATCTCGAGGTTCCGCTAGCACATCTCGTCAACTCGAGCTCAGTTGTTTATAAGATTTGTATGCATGTGTTAAAAAAACAAGATGTATCGATTGGGAACAATTTTGCCTTGCTTGTATCCTATATGCTTCTCACATTTCAAGTAGACGTGGCAGGAACCAGTGGAGAAGTGCTCCTAAGGAGCACGAAGGAAGTGAGCGAGAGGCTCACTAGCCTGCAGATGCTTATGGGGTTGACGGCGCAGAAACCAGAAGGTTCCAACCGCCCATCGCTGCCGAAACTTGCTACCCCTCCGAGTTAACAGCCTCTCGCACAATCTGCTGCTGTCCGACTGGTGCGGGCATACTTTTGCCCATTCCCAATCATGGCAAACAAAACTCTTCAATGACCTTTGTTGCCTCTCGCCTGCTTCTGTATGCCTGATCACATGCAAAACGCTGGATCCAAACCATAATATTTGGTCATCTTAACTAGGTAATTATATGTATGTAAACATGTACGTGCTGGTACTTAAATATGGTGCATGTAGAGGGTTTTCGTTTAGTGGCTGTAGTGTCAACGTGGTAGATTCGCGAGGCCCGGCTCTTACATAGGCTTAACAATACATAAATACCATAACTCGATATGAGCATGCGAAGTCCTGAGAGCTGATGACGATGCAAAGCGGAGACTTGCAAAACAACTTGACAGCGACCCAAGCAGTTTATTCTCCAAGGCAACGTTCTTCTCAACGCTCAAGACAGACAATGACAATGCCAAGATGGCGCGAGTGGCACAACGCAAGACGCAAAGTCGCAAACGCACATGCAAATCCACTAAGCAAGGTGTGCCAAACTCGTAACACAATACATAATCGTACAGTTGCGACAAAGACACGCGGCATAACAATTTGCATTGAGTATATCATTCTTGTTTCTTCGCTTGAGTCGCCTACAAATGTACGAATGTACATACATAAACGTATCACAATATGGCCTAAACTTGTCTTCGTCGGCATCTTGAGCTTGAGATCCGGCTTGACAGCGTCAGTTTCACCACAATCCTCCCCCGGCAGGAGAAAGGTTGCCAGCAACCTAAAAAATAAAAACACAACCCCCCTCCCCCCGGCAGGAAGGAGCTGGCCAGCCAGCTGAAAAGCAACAGGCACAGGAAGCTGCAAGCCTGACCAGCTAAAACGGAAGCACAAAATTCGACGCGACATACAGTACAATATTCGCAGACAAAAAACTCTCCCGCAAACAACAACAATAACAAACTGCATCCACTTAGCAGAATGTCCAAAGTCCGGAAGAGAAAAAGCCTGCGAAGCAGAGAAAAGACAAAAACTCAGCGTGTACGAACCACACACTTTTAAGCACAAACACATAACAAAACAAAACACTGTCGCACACACTGAGAAAATAGAAAAACTCTGCATATGCCGCGTGACAAATAAATTCAGTAGCATTTTGAAAAATTCGGACAATTTCAATTTTACTTTATGGGTGCTTTCCAAGATCACATACACTGTCAGTAAATACTGTTGGAAATTACAGTAAATAACAAGACTAACAAGAACAGCAACAACAAAAATGTCCCAAAATTTGGCAAAATTCATGCTGAAAGCAAAGGAATCTGAAACTCTTCCCATCACCTGCTGAAGCCCCGTTGGTGCACTGAAGTTGTAGCAGAAAGCGTAAAGAAAGCAAGCGACAGTGGCTGCACACAATCTCAAAGTGACCTGGTGACAAACACGCACCAATTCACTCACCAAATCACCAACAATACACACAAAGTCATACCAAGCAACCTGGTGATAAACACTCACCAAGTCACCACCAACCACAAAACCAACAAAATCACGCAATACATACCAAACAAAAGTATCCTTCTTCTCATAAGCAACAGAAGTCACACCCATACAACAGCCACCATCGTCTTTGTCCCCACTCCCACTAACTTCCTGCTCACCAGTAGTGCACTCAATGAACTCCGCCTGGCTATGAAAAAGCTTCTCATCCCCAGATTCAACAAGAATATTAGAAATATCTGTCCTATCAGTAACACAGTCAACAAAAACAAAACCATCATAATACAACAACAATTTCAATTGAGAAAAGTGCTCAGGTCTCGTAGGTACAATAGCATTATCAAATGTCAAGTCTGGTTGCAAAAATTCAACAATACACACACAAACCAACTCAGGATAATGGCACTTTGAGCAACAGGCCCCAGCCCCAAAATCAAGTTTTGAGCAACTGAGCTCGTATGCAATTCCACAGTCAGTCCCAGAAAAATCACACACAAAATCACAACTTTTTACAGTACAACTAATGGCTACAAAAGTCTGTACACTGTCCAATAAACCCAAAGCATTCACGTCACACTCTGACCCAGCTGGCATAGCAAAAGTCAGAGACAACGGTACACATTTATCAGTACATAGTATACACTGTACACATACACATTTATTGGTACATACACATGACTCCAAAACAGCAACTTCCACCTGTTCTGGGTCGCCGTTGTCATCCAAAACAAAGCCAGCTTTGCTGGGCTTGTACAACCAGTCACCAAACAAGTCAATAGTATCTCTACCCATAATACATACAGTGGAGAGGGAACTAGCCAACAGGAAAGTAGCTCGAGCGCGTTTGTTTCCGACTTTTACTTCCATTTGTACTTGCTCGCTTATAGGGATACGTTGATTAGAGGCAGAAATAGGACCAAATCCGTCGTACGGAGTGGTATGTTTCACACCAAAGTAGTCAGGTGATTGACACAAAACACGGAAGAAAAATTCACGATTTAAAATGGAAATATTTGCACCAGTGTCAAATAACGAAACAAGTTTTACACCACATAGGGATACAAAAATTCGTAAAGCACATTTCGATTCGCTCCCCAAAAAATAAGTCTCGCCGTCTGCCCCAATAAGGAAAGCAGAACCAAAAGCGTCTTCCCCATCTGTGCTCCCAGAGCCGACGTCAAGCCCTGGAGCGGGGTTCATAATTTTGGGTACTGATCCATTGAGGCAGGGAAAAAAGGAGGCATACTGGGATTGAATGAGCTCACAACAGCTGCTCCTTGTGGGGCAGACTGCTGCTGGTCAACTTGCAAATTCTGGCAATCTCGAGCAAAGTGGCCTTCCTGTCCACAATTCCTACAGTTATTGTCCCGACGTACATAATCGTTAGTACTAGGCCTATAGTTTGACTGCGTCTGCCGCTGAGGGCACTGTGGTCTCAGGTGGGTGGGATCTCCGCAAATAAAACATTTCCGGTTGACAGATTGAGGGCTAAATGGACCATTGCGCATTTCATCAAAATCATTATCGTTGTCGCATTCAATTTCCCCTTGTGAACTATTACTGTATGTAGGTAGCTTTTGCTGTACCCCATTACCGAAGTCGATGTCTGTACCTTTGTTCCTAAAATAACGCGTCTCTTCCTCCCTAGCTAACCGTACTGCATCGGTAAGATTTCGTGGTTTTTGGCGTTCTACGTCGTCGCGCATGCGCTGTGAGTACAAACCGGAAGTAAAAATGTGACGCAAAAGTCGGTCATTTCCAGGTTCATGCGATTTACTGCCCAACGCTACCGCGGCGATATTCATCAAACGGCTATAATACTGCGCAATCTTTTCGTCTTTTTCCTGCCTGCAAGCGCGCAATACGGTAAAAGCTGTATCCCTTTCGCCTTCGTCCAAAAATCTATCCAATAAATAAGTTTTAGCGTCCTCTACTGTTGCGTACGGTTTACCCTGGCGAAATTCGGCTTCAGCTAATCCACGTAAGCAAGCTTCGAGCCAATACAAAGCATCATTATCATCCCAACCCCCCAGCTTTTCAAAACGGTTGAAAGTGTCCAAAAAATTTTGCAGCTCGAAGCTATTGCAACCATCAAAAGTCGGCATATCTTTGTACTTTATTTTATGCATGCTAGCGGTATGTACAGAAGTGGCGTTCGCGCTTTGTTCCTGAATACGCTCGCGAGATTCTCGATCAAGCCTAGCTTGTTCTTCCCGAAATTCTCTATCTAATCGTGCCTGTTCGGCTTGCTGCTGCAAAGCTACAGTTTGTTGCTCAATCATGTTTAGCATGGCAATTTGCAAAGGATCCCCTTGGCTCAAATTACGAAAGTTAGGATTCGGATGTTAGCTTCAGCTGAAATTTTTTGGACACTTTAACGTTTTGAAAAGCTGGGGGTTGGGATGTATGTGCTTTGTATTGGCTCGAAGCTTGCTTACGTGGATTAGCTGAAGCCGAATTTCGCCAGGGTAAACCGTACGCAACAGTAGAGGACGCTAAAACTTATTTATTGGATAGATTTTTGGACGAAGGCGAAAGGGATACAGCTTTTACCGTATTGCGCGCTTGCAGGCAGGAAAAAGACGAAAAGATTGCGCAGTATTATAGCCGTTTGATGAATATCGCTGCGGTAGCTTTGGGCAGCAAATCGCATGAGCCTGGAAATGACCGACTTTTGCGTCACATTTTTACTTCCGGTTTGTACTCACAGCGCATGCGCGACGACGTAGAACGCCAAAAGCCACGAAATCTTACCGATGCTGTACGGTTGGCTAGGGAGGAAGAGACGCGCTATTTTAGGAACAAAGGTACAGACATCGACTTCGGTAATGGGGTACAACAAAAGCTACCTACGTACAGTTATGATTCACAAGGCGACATTGAACGCGACAACGATGATAATTTTGACGACATGCGCAACGGTCAACTTAGCCCTCAATTTATCAGCCGAAAATGCTTTATCTGCGGCGATCCCACCCACCTGAGACCACAGTGCCCTCAGCGGCAGACGCAGTCAAACTATAGGCCTAGTCCACGGGGGGGGGGCGGGTAGGGCAGGGGGCCCCTCCCGTGGGGGGGGGGTGGCCGGCCGTGTGGGCGGGAGGGGGGGGGGGGGGCCCGGTGGGGCGGAGCCCATGATGCAACAGAAGCATTTGTAGCAGGGAAGGCATAATTTTCTTTTTACTTTCTTTACGGTTACTGGCAGGCTTTCCTAGGCAGTTGAAGCGCAGTACAGTATTATTTTTTAGGCTATTTTCCATGAAAGGTATTTACCTTTTACTTACGATTTTGGCCGCGGCCCACCTAGTACTAACGATTATGTACGTCGGGACAATAACTGTAGGAACTGTGGGCTGGAAGGCCACTTTGCTCGTGATTGCCAGAATTTGCAAGTTGGCCAGCAGCAGTCTGCCCCACAAGGAGCAGCTGCTGTGAGCACATTCAATCCCAGTACGCCTCCTTTTTTTCCTGCCTCAATGGATCAGTACCCAAAATTATGAACCCCGCTCCAGGGCTTGACGTCGGCTCTGGGAGCACAGATGGGGAAGACGCGTTTGGTTCTGCTTTCCTTATTGGGGCAGACGGCGAGAGTTACTCTTTGGGGAGCGAATTGAAATGTGCTTTACGAATTTTTGTATCCCTATGTGGTGTAAAACTTGTTTCGTTATTTGACACTGGTGCAAATATTTCCATTTTAAATCGTGAATTTTTCTTCCGTGTTTTGTGTCAATCACCTGACTATTTTGGTGTGAAACATACCACTCCTTACGACGGATTTGGTCCTATTTCTGCCTCTAATCAACGTATCCCTATAAGCGAGCAAGTACAAATGGAAGTAAAAGTCGGAAACAAACGCGCTCGAGCTACTTTCCTGTTGGCTAGTTCCCTCTCCACTGTATGTATTATGGGTAGAGATACTATTGACTTGTTTGGTGACTGGTTGTACAAGCCCAGCAAAGCTGGCTTTGTTTTGGATGACAATAGTTTTATTCCTCTTGTAAACTGTAACGGCGACCCAGAACAGGTGGAAGTTGCTGTTTTGGAGTCATGTGTATGTACTGACAAATGTGTATGTGTACAGTGTATACTATGTACTGATAAACGTGTACCATTAGAGTGTGCAGTAAATGGTTTGGGTTTATTGGACAGTGTACCGACTTTTGTTGATTCTGTAACCGATTCTGTAGCCAATAGTTGTACTGTAAATAGTTGTGATTTTTCTAGGACTGACTGTGAAATTGTATACGAGTCCAGTTGCTCAAAACTTGATTTTGGGGCTGGGGCCTGTTGCTCAAAGTGCCATTATCCTGAGTTGGTTTGTGTGTGTATTGTTGAATTTTTGCAACCAGACTTGACATTTGATAATGCTATTGTACCTACGAGACCTGAGCACTTTTCTCAATTGAAATTGTTGTTGTATTATGATGGTTTTGTTTTTGTTGACTGTGTTACTGATAGGACAGATATTTCTAATATTCTTGTTGAATCTGGGGATGAGAAGCTTTTTCATAGCCAGGCGGAGTTCATTGAGTGCACTACTGGTGAGCAGGAAGTTAGTGGGAGTGGGGACAAAGACGATGGTGGCTGTTGTATGGGTGTGACTTCTGTTGCTTATGAGAAGAAGGATACTTTTGTTTGGTATGTATTGCGTGATTTTGTTGGTTTTGTGGTTGGTGGTGACTTGGTGAGTGTTTATCACCAGGTTGCTTGGTATGACTTTGTGTGTATTGTTGGTGATTTGGTGAGTGAATTGGTGCGTGTTTGTCACCAGGTCACTTTGAGATTGTGTGCAGCCACTGTCGCTTGCTTTCTTTACGCTTTCTGCTACAACTTCAGTGCACCAACGGGGCTTCAGCAGGTGATGGGAAGAGTTTCAGATTCCTTTGCTTTCAGCATGAATTTTGCCAAATTTTGGGACATTTTTGTTGTTGCTGTTCTTGTTAGTCTTGTTATTTACTGTAATTTCCAACAGTATTTACTGACAGTGTATGTGATCTTGGAAAGCACCCATAAAGTAAAATTGAAATTGTCCGAATTTTTCAAAATGCTACTGAATTTATTTGTCACGCGGCATATGCAGAGTTTTTCTATTTTCTCAGTGTGTGCGACAGTGTTTTGTTTTGTTATGTGTTTGTGCTTAAAAGTGTGTGGTTCGTACACGCTGAGTTTTTGTCTTTTCTCTGCTTCGCAGGCTTTTTCTCTTCCGGACTTTGGACATTCTGCTAAGTGGATGCAGTTTGTTATTGTTGTTGTTTGCGGGAGAGTTTTTTGTCTGCGAATATTGTACTGTATGTCGCGTCGAATTTTGTGCTTCCGTTTTAGCTGGTCAGGCTTGCAGCTTCCTGTGCCTGTTGCTTTTCAGCTGGCTGGCCAGCTCCTTCCTGCCGGGGGGAGGGGGGTTGTGTTTTTATTTTTTAGGTTGCTGGCAACCTTTCTCCTGCCGGGGGAGGATTGTGGTGAAACTGACGCTGTCAAGCCGGATCTCAAGCTCAAGATGCCGACGAAGACAAGTTTAGGCCATATTGTGATACGTTTATGTATGTATGTACGTTCGTACATTTGTAGGCGACTCAAGCGAAGAAACAAGAATGATATACTCAATGCAAATTGTTATGCCGCGTGTCTTTGTCGCAACTGTACGATTATGTATTGTGTTACGAGTTTGGCACACCTTGCTTAGTGGATTTGCATGTGCGTTTGCGACTTTGCGTCTTGCGTTGTGCCACTCGCGCCATCTTGGCATTGTCATTGTCTGTCTTGAGAGTTGAGAAGAACGTTGCGTGCTTGGAGAATAAACTGCTTGGGTCGCTGTCAAGTTGTTTTGCAAGTCTCCGTTTCGCATCGTCATCAGCTCTCAGGACTTCGCATGTTCACATCGAGTTACGGTATTTATGTATTGCTGAGCCTATGTAAGAGCCGGGCCTCGCGAATCTACCACGTTGACACTACAGCCACTAAACAAAACCCCTGTACATACAGCTGCTGCTTGAATGAAAGGAAGAGCAAGAGCAACTGCAAGAGGAATGGCGTTGGAGGCTGTCTGAGTGATCAGTGAACCTACTGTACATACCCAACCACATAGAGTCGATTTCATATTTAGGCTTAGGCTTAGGCTTAGGCTTAGGCTTAGGCTTAGGCTTAGGCTTAGGCTTAGGCTTAGCTCTACGTATGCACAAAAGATAGTAACTTCAAAGTACGTACATACACAGCTGCTGCTTGAATGAAATGCTTGAATGCTTGAATGCAAGAGCAACTGCAAGAAGAATGGCGTTGGAGGCTGTCTGAGTGATCAGTGAACCTACTGTACATACCCAACCACATAGAGTCGATTTCATATTTAGGCTTAGGCTTAGGCTTAGGCTTAGGCTTAGCTCTACGTATGCACAAAAGATAGTAACTTCAAAGTACGTACATACACAGCTGCTGCTTGAATGAAATGCTTGAATGCTTGAATGCAAGAGCAACTGCAAGAGGAATGGCGTTGGAGGCTGTCTGAGTGATCAGTGAACCTACTGTACATACCCAACCACATAGAGTCGATTTCATATTTAGGCTTAGGCTTAGGCTTAGGCTTAGGCTTAGGCTTAGGCTTAGGCTTAGCTCTACGTATGCACAAAAGATAGTAACTTCAACTACAAAGTACGTACATACACAGCTGCTGCTTGAATGAAATGCTTGAATGCTTGAATGCAAGAGCAACTGCAAGAGGAATGGCGTTGGAGGCTGTCTGAGTGATCAGTGAACCTACTGTACATACCCAAACACATAGAGTCGATTTCATATTTAGGCTTAGGCTTAGGCTTAGGCTTAGGCTTAGGCTTAGCTCTACGTATGCACAAAAGATAGTAACTTCAAAGTACGTACATACACAGCTGCTGCTTGAATGAAATGCTTGAATGCTTGAATGCAAGAGCAACTGCAAGAGGAATGGCGTTGGAGGCTGTCTGAGTGATCAGTGAACCTACTGTACATACCCAACCACATAGAGTCGATTTCATATTTAGGCTTAGGCTTAGGCTTAGGCTTAGGCTTAGGCTTAGGCTTAGCTCTACGTATGCACAAAAGATAGTAACTTCAAAGTACGTACATACACAGCTGCTGCTTGAATGAAATGCTTGAATGCTTGAATGCAAGAGCAACTGCAAGAGGAATGGCGTTGGAGGCTGTCTGAGTGATCAGTGAACCTACTGTACATACCCAACCACATAGAGTCGATTTCATATTTAGGCTTAGGCTTAGGCTTAGGCTTAGGCTTAGGCTTAGGCTTAGCTCTACGTATGCACAAAAGATAGTAACTTCAAAGTACGTACATACACAGCTGCTGCTTGAATGAAATGCTTGAATGCTTGAATGCAAGAGCAACTGCAAGAGGAATGGCGTTGGAGGCTGTCTGAGTGATCAGTGAACCTACTGTACATACCCAACCACATAGAGTCGATTTCATATTTAGGCTTAGGCTTAGGCTTAGGCTTAGGCTTAGGCTTAGGCTTAGCTCTACGTATGCACAAAAGATAGTAACTTCAAAGTACGTACATACACAGCTGCTGCTTGAATGAAATGCTTGAATGCTTGAATGCAAGAGCAACTGCAAGAGGAATGGCGTTGGAGGCTGTCTGAGTGATCAGTGAACCTACTGTACATACCCAACCACATAGAGTCGATTTCATATTTAGGCTTAGGCTTAGGCTTAGGCTTAGGCTTAGGCTTAGGCTTAGCTCTACGTATGCACAAAAGATAGTAACTTCAAAGTACGTACATACACAGCTGCTGCTTGAATGAAATGCTTGAATGCTTGAATGCAAGAGCAACTGCAAGAGGAATGGCGTTGGAGGCTGTCTGAGTGATCAGTGAACCTACTGTACATACCCAAACACATAGAGTCGATTTCATATTTAGGCTTAGGCTTAGGCTTAGGCTTAGGCTTAGCTCTACGTATGCACAAAAGATAGTAACTTCAAAGTACGTACATACACAGCTGCTGCTTGAATGAAATGCTTGAATGCTTGAATGCAAGAGCAACTGCAAGAGGAATGGCGTTGGAGGCTGTCTGAGTGATCAGTGAACCTATGTACTGTACATACCCAACCACATAGAGTCGATTTCATATTTAGGCTTAGGCTTAGGCTTAGGCTTAGGCTTAGCTCTACGTATGCACAAAAGATAGTAACTTCAAAGTACGTACATACACAGCTGCTGCTTGAATGAAATGCTTGAATGCAAGAGCAACTGCAAGAGGAATGGCGTTGGAGGCTGTCTGAGTGATCAGTGAACCTACTGTACATACCCATAGAGTCGATTTCATATTTAGGCTTAGGCTTAGGCTTAGGCTTAGGCTTAGCTCTACGTATGCACAAAAGATAGTAACTTCAAAGTACGTACATACACAGCTGCTGCTTGAATGAAATGCTTGAATGCTTGAATGCAAGAGCAACTGCAAGAGGAATGGCATTGGAGGCTGTCTGAGTGATCAGTGAACCTACTGTACATACTACAGATGTAACAGGGGCCCGGCTCCGGCTCCGGTAAATCCCGGCATATTTTTGGATCCGGCTCCGGCTCCGGCATAATGAAGATGGATCCGGTACCGTGATGCGTGGAACTGTTTTTTTCAGCTGAATCAGATGTTGTCGTAGTTGAAAGCGCTGTTCAATGCTGGAGATGAAGTGTCCAGATCCAGAGTAGCTGGAGATAAATAGACTGGGGGCTTCAAAAGTGAAAATTATAAGGGGACAAGCCTTCCAATCCATTTCCTACTTATATTGGAGCTCCGTGACATGCATTGCACTGCACTGGAACAAAAGAGCACCACAGTCCATCATTATGTTGAAAAGAGGTGTGGGTGGCCTCTGCACATGGTTGCGCTAGCGTTGGTGAGGCATTCGCTAGGTCTCGACTACCACAGGACTTACCCAACCATACGGGGGCGTTTGCTTTGAATCTGGGCAGGTGGTAGTAGTGAAGTGAAGATATGTAGCAGGTAGGTAGGTTAGTGGCCGTCACCAGTAAATTACCGGTACTTTTACTGGCTTACTGGCAAAAATACATATTGCTGCCAGTAATTACTTTTACCTTACTTTTACTGACAATACTGCCTGGTATTTTACTTTTACTTTACTGGCTAGCTGAATTTTTTTACCAGTACTGGCAATTTTTGGGCAAAAGTAAAAGGTAAAATCTGGGCGTTGTTCTCAAAATAATGCTGGTGGTTGGAAAATTTGTACAAGCATTTTTACTCATTTTGCAGGTAGCAAAAGAAAAATTTTCTCTGTAGTGGCGATTCATGATAGAAGATCTGATTATGCCACTGATTCATCTGCATACATAGTATATGTATGTTCTGTACAATGTACACATAAACATACAGGGTAGGTCATTGCCAGGGACCAGCTATGGTTTGTCATGAAATGGGTTGGCCCATGGTAGATCGATATGGTACTACTGGTACTTTGCCATGCAGAAACTTTACCATGCAGGAAGTTATGCGTGTTGCAGCGCTCTTCATTCCTTGGTTTGGTAACTCAAAAGATAAAGATTCAACCGAATACAGTAAAAAATAAAAATTTAAATTGGTATAGCATTTGCAGCCAATAGAAAACATGGCCGTAAAACTTTCCACTTTTACTTTTACTTTACTGGTTACTGGCAAGGTTTTACCTTTTACTGGCAGTTTGTAATTGCCAGTACCAGTATTTACTTTTTACTTACTGGCTAATCTCCATTGAAAAGGTATTTACCTTTTACTTACTGGAATTTTTGAAAGTGCCAGTAACGGCCACTAAGGTAGGTAGGCATTGTTGGTACCTGGCTGGCAGGCATAGCAAATATCCGATAAAGCAGGAACAAACAGGCCCACGCAATCGGTGCTATATAAGATGCATCTTTCCACCCTGAGCCTACGAAACGCAAGCTAAATTTCTATTCAGAGAATGTTTTGGCTATCAAGATTATTGGGAAAGAAACCTGCCCACAACAACGCCCTCCCCCAGCCCCTCACAACCGTTAATTTGCGGCATGAAATGAGCTGAAACTTTCAAATAAAATGCACAGTTCAACTGGTACAGTAACTCAATTTTTCGCTCGCTGTTCAACAATATTTATTTCGATGCAAAAATGGTTAGCACCGAAGAAAGGCAAAATATTCCGATATAGGACTACGATGGCCATTTGAATAAAAGTGAAAGCCACGCCTCGTACATAGGGCGGGCTGATTTTTCCAATTGGGCAGTTTTACCCCACGCTACCCTACTGCTTCATGATATGTACTTTTTCTGTTACTCTATGTACTCAACGGTCGTGTACTGTACATACTGGTGCATACTCCAGCCAGTAGAGAAAGAGTGGTCAGAATTATTCAAGCTAATTGCAGGCCGTGCAGAAGTCGAATAATGTAGGTATTGCACCGATGCGTTGACGTGTTATCCCCGTGAGAATTGTATTCGGAAATTTAGTATTAGCGATAGCTATTAAAACTGCGCATTTTGCACGTAAACCAGTACTATTACGTCACGTGTCAGAAATGGAAAGAAATACTTTCATTTCATCGCATGATATAATACAGACAGGCAGCTTGCAGGGTGAAGGGCGTTAGGAAAACTACTGTATGATCAGGTTTCTTTCCCAATAATCTTGATAGCCAAAACATTCTCTGAATAGAAATTTAGCTTGCGTTTCGTAGGCTCAGGGTGGAAAGATGCATATACTATATAGCACCGATTGCGTGGGCCTGTTTGTTCCTGCTTTATCGGATATTTGCTATGCCTGCCAGCCAGGTACCAACAATGCCTACCTACCTTAGTGGCCGTTACTGGCACTTTCAAAAATTCCAGTAAGTAAAAGGTAAATACCTTTTCAATGGAGATTAGCCAGTAAGTAAAAAGTAAATACTGGTACTGGCAATTACAAACTGCCAGTAAAAGGTAAAACCTTGCCAGTAACCAGTAAAGTAAAAGTAAAAGTGGAAAGTTTTACGGCCATGTTTTCTATTGGCTGCAAATGCTATACCAATTTAAATTTTTATTTTTTACTGTATTCGGTTGAATCTTTACCTTTCAAGTTACCAAACCAAGGAATGAAGAGCGCTGCAACACGCATAACTTCCTGCATGGTAAAGTTTCTGCATGACAAAGTACCAGTAGTACCATATCGATCTACCATTGGCCAACCCATTTCACGACCAAAACCATAGCTGGTCCCTGGCGATGACCTACCCTGTATGTTTATGTGTACATTGTACAGTAACATATTGTATATTATGTAGATGAATCAGTGGCATAATTAGATCTTCTATCATGAATCGCTACCTGCAGAGAAAATTTTTCTTTAACTGCAAAATGAGTAAAAATGCTTGTACAAATTTTCCAACCACCAGCATTATTTTGAGAACAACGCCCAGATTTTACCTTTTACTTTTTCCCATAAATTGCCAGTACTGGTAAAAAAATTCATCTAGCCAGTAAAGTAAAAGTAAAATACCAGGCAGTATTGTCAGTAAAAGTAAGGTAAAAGTAATTACTGGCAGCAATATGTATTTTTGCCAGTAAGCCAGTAAAAGTACCGGTAATTTACTGGTGACGGCCACTAACCTACCTACCTGCTACATATCTTCACTTCACTACTACCACCTGCCCAGATTCAAAGCAAACGCCCCCGTATGGTTGGGTGAGTCCTGTGGTAGTCTGAGACCTAGCAAATGCCTCACCAACGCTAGCGCAACCATGTGCAGAGGCCACCCACACCTCTTTTCAACATAATGATGGACTGTGGTGCTCTTTTGTTCCAGTGCAGTGCAATGCATGTCACGGAGCTCCAATATAAGTAGGAAATGGATTGGAAGGCTTGTCCCCTTATAATTTTCACTTTTGAAGCCCCCGGTCTGTTTATCTCCAGGCTACTCTGGATCTGGACACTTCATCTCCAGCATTGAACAGCACTTTCAACTACGACAACATCTGATTCAGCTGAAAAAGACAGTTCCACGCATCACGGTACCGGATCCATCTTCATTATGCCGGAGCCGGAGCCGGGATCGGGAAATGTGCCGGAGTTAGCCCCGGAGCCGGAGCCGGGCCCCTGTTGCATCTGTAGTATGTACAGTAGGTTCACTGATCACTCAGACAGCCTCCAATGCCCTTCCTCTTGCAGTTGCTCTTGCATTCAAGCATTCAGAGCATTTCATTCAAGCAGCAGCTGTATGTACGTACTTTGAAGTTAC
>JASAMW010004982.1:0-25751 GCA_030247985.1 Epsilonema sp. ZAB3_2
AATGGACACCTCTCTTTGCCCGTCTCATTATGCAAGCACACTCTCGCAGTCGAAGGAACCTGTCAAAAGTGATTTATTGTTTGTGCGCGGCGGTTCGCATATTGCTACAGTATGTACGTACATGTATTGCTTGCACTGGGGCGAGGGGGAGAAGCGAGAGAAGAGGCTTGGCCTGCTGGGAACAAAAGCTGAGACGACGTGCAGGGCGCAATGTAAGCGAAGGGCAAAAACTTTTTATTGCTGGTCACTTCACTGGTCAGATAAGACAGAGGGAGGAGACGCGGCCAGTTTCCTTGCGTAATGAAAGGGAGGAAGGAAGGAAAGAGCCAGAGTGAATTAGGGGGCGAAAAGCCATGAATTAGTGGTTGGTCTGATTTTTGCCCTGAAATCAGGACACGAAGGATGATTTTTCGCCCCTAAAATAAGGTTGTTTCGTCCCTTAATTAGCCCTGAAAAAGCTTTTTAGGGGGCGAAAAGGGTGAATTCCTCCCCCCTGTTTGGAAGGCTTCCCTAGTTAGCGACTTTTACAGAACCAGAAGCCTATTAGCTAGTATAGGGCAGCCTGGGGCAAAACCGCCCACACGGGAAAATCCGTCTCACCTTTGATAAAGAAAGCGACAAAAGAAAACAACTGCCAGCTTCCAGTGTATAATCGCCGTGAATGTACACCTTCCTCACTGACAGCAACTGCCAGCTTCCAGTGCACAATCACACTGAATGCCCCCCTTTTTCATGGACAGCAACTGCCAGCTTCCAGTGCACAATCGCCGTGAATGTACACCTTCCTCACTGACAGCAACTGCCAGCTTCCAGTGCACAATCGCTGTGAATGTAGACCTTCCTCACTGACAGCAGCTGAGCTAATAAGGCAACTGAATACTGTAGCATACCAGCACACATACTGTACCAAGCTAAGCTAGCCACTTGGAAGCCTATTAGCTAGAATAGGGCAGCCTACTTTACCATACATACACATCACGAGCTAAGCTAGCCACTATTACAGAACCAAAAACCTGATTAGTGTAGATAGGGCAGCCTGGGAAACCGCCCACACGGGAAAATCCGTCCACCTATGATAAAGAAAGCGACAAAAGAAAGCAACTGCCAGCTTCCAGTGCACAATCGCCGTGAATGTACACCTTCCTCACTGACAGCAACTGCCAGCTTCCAGTGCACAATCGCCGTGAATGTACACCTTCCTCACTGACAGCAACTGCCAGCTTCCAGTGCACAATCGCCGTGAATGTACACCTTCCTCACTGACAGCAGCTGAGCTAATAAGGCAGCTCAATACTGTAGCATACCATACACATACTGTACCATACATACACATCACAAGCTAAGCTAGCCACTTTTACAGAACCAGAAGCCTATTAGCTAGTACAGGGCAGCCTGGGGCAAAACCGCCGACACGGTAAAATCCGTCCACCTGTGATAAAGAAAGGGACAAAAGACAGCAACTGCCAGCTTCCAGTGCACAATCGCCGTGATTGTACACCTTCCTCACTGACAGCAAACTGCCAGCTTCCAGTGCACAATCGCCGTGAATGTACACCTTCCTCACTGACAGCAACTGCCAGCTTCCAGTGCACAATCGCCGTGGATGTACACCTTCCTCACTGACAGCAGCTGAGCTGAATAAGGCAGCTCAAGACTGTAGCAGTACCATACACATACTGTACCATGCATACACATCACAAGCTAAGCTAGCCACTTTTACTGAACCAGAAGCCTATTAGCTAGTACAGGGCAGCCTGGGGGCAAAAGCGCCCACACGGGAAAATCCGTCCACCTATGATGCTTTTAGGAAGGCAAGCAAGACAAAAGAAAGCGAAGGAAAGACAAAGAAAAGCAACTGCCAGCTTCCAGTGCACAATCGCCATGAATTCACACCTGCCTCACTGACAGCAGCTGACGAGAGGAGAATAAGACAGGAGCTAATAAGGCAGCTCAATACTAGCATACCATACACATACTGTACCATACATACACATCACTAGCTCAGCTAGCCACTTTTACAGAACCAGAAGCCTATTAGCTAGTATAAGGCAGCCTGGGGTAAAACCGCCCACATGGGAAAATCCGTCCACCTACTTATGATGCTTTTAGGAAGGAAGAAAAAAAGCAGCGGTTTTACCCCACATACGTACTGTACCAACCTACCGGTGGGTTCTGAGCCTGGCTTTCAAAAAAGCATGCGTTCGTAGGTAAGCAAATGGGATATTGCGGGTTAACCGATACTGAACAAACGTGCCTGCCAATTCCATTTATTGGTGATCATGCGTGACGCGAAAAAAAGAAGCTCCAGTACTGAAGGTGATCACGCGTGAGCATAGGTGATCACGCGTGAGCATTTATGAAGTCATAAGTGCTCACGCGTGATCACCTATGCTCACGCGTGATCACCTTCAGTACTGGAGCTTCTTTTTTCGTGCTCACGCGTGATCACCAATGAATGGAGTCGGCAGGCATATTCAGTACTGGTTAATCCAGGCGCTCTGCTGTTGCTAACTAGGCAAGGTAGGCAAAGGGGGTATTGCGGGCTGAATTCAGGCCACTTTTACTTTTCCGACTAGGCCAAACTCATCCCGCGCCACCCACCCATACATAGGGTAGTGTGGGGTAAAACCCGGACTATGGGGTAAACCCGGACACATCTCAGCAACCATGACCGATTTACCAATCGATTCCCTGATGTCCCTGATGAACTCTTGTAGAGTTTCTGGACGCCGGGTACCTGAAAATACAAACAATGCAAATTACTACCGACGACAGAAGAAAGTCGCACGACAAGAAACCAGTCACCGCCCCGAAAACAGCCAATGACAGCCAAAGATTATGTACGTATAAAAGTAGTGTGATAGAGCGGAGAGCTCAGTTTGTGTTTTATTGTCTTTCCTTGCTTGACTGTTTCGACCGTTACGGCCAGTCAGTGACTTGATTTTATTATCGCCAACAGTATTTATTATTTACGTCATAAAACTACTACCGACCGTACGAACTTCTACGTCTATTTCATTTTCCCTACCGTACGAACTTCCTTGATCCGACGCCGCCGTCAGTAGAAGCTGGCTCCAGAGGAGACTCTTCCGTGTCGCCGACGCCATTCATCGCTTGTTGCAGAGAGACGTTGGTACGATCCTGCTTGGTTTGGTTGGCCGCATCGCGAGATCAATTCCGTCCACAAGCACCCGTCCGATTTCGGGTTACGCCGATCCCGCCGAGCCGACGTTGGAGCCAACTGCGCCGCTACATCATCACCACGGGCCCACGTGGAGTCTTCTGGCGGTGGAGTGGTCTGCCAGAAACTCTACAAGTGGAAGTCTACCGGCGAGATCAGCTAGCAGTTTGGCCAACACTTCGACTGGTGCAGTGAAAGCTGCTTGATAGGAGCTGTGGCAATTACCGGTGCACCCCACAGTTGGAACCCTCGCAGATCCTGACCATTCCGACCAGTGTGTGCTTTCGTTGGGCCTGCACATACGACAGCAGTGGCTACGCAAGAGGAAGAAGCTACCGTGGCGAGCGCTTCCTTCCTGATCGGTGGCCAACGCGAAAGGAAATCGTACGAAAACATCTTTGATTGATAATTACCGTATTATTATCAAGTGCATATTTATATATTTATATCAAGGTACTGTAATAATTTTAAACAATAGAATTACGGTAGAACGATAATCAAAAAAAACGAAGACGATAACCGTTTATCGTTATTTCAATTTTATTGGTATTCATACCGTTTCGATTTTATTGTGTACATTATTGCCGATTTTTGTGTACGTGCATTATTTGCCCAATTTATTGTGTTCATTTTATTGCCCGATTTTATTGTGTCCGTGCATAATTTATTGTCCAATTTTATTGTGTACATTATTGTTCATTTTACATTTTATTGCGTGCATTCTTGTCCGATTTTATTGCTGATTTTGTCGTGCATTTTGTCATGCCTGTGGTAACTGGGCGAGATCAGACGAAGAAAGTCGGCCAAGGTGAAGGAGCGAGCCCGAAACAGCAAGCGCCTTCCCCTTTCCGACCGTCTGCTAGGCTTAACCACTCGCCAATTGGTTTCTGTTTGTTCCTAATGCTGTGTTTCAGCCAAACTCCAATGTTCCAGGTTCCTCACATCAGCATCGCCCTGTCCCGTTTGCAGATGGTTCAGACACCCTTCATGTTCCTATGTTCCTGATAACAATTTTGCTACTCACACCGCTCCGAACCGACTAACCGTCAACCCACGATTACAGGACATCTCTATAGGAATGACCATAGCGGCATGGACCCTCGCTATGATCCTAATATTCGACCACCACTACAGACGCCATATTTGGGCTTACCTCAAATGCGAATCGACTTCACGCCGTCGACTGCTCGAAAGCAGGTGCAACCATCCATGACTTCGATGGAGTTGGCAGAAGCTGGAGATGGCGAAGAATGGGAATGTGGAAGCTGTCCGTTGGCTTGAACGAAATGCAGATGCCGCCCGCCAGACGATCAAATCTCAGCAAGAACTTTTGACCATGGTCGCTGGATATTGGAATTCCACCACCTCCACCTGCAACACAACAACAATACTACGCCCCACCTCAATCTGTGGCACCATCACCACATCACCACGACTACCAGGGCAATTGTGGAGCTGCACATTCTGCAACGGAACTGAATACGGCCAGGCGCGTCGAGACGGTACTGTCCGCTGTCACCCGACCCCTCGAGAGACAGCCGACTCTACGGTTTTTGAACCGCCTAAGATCTGTCCATTTTCGCGCCGACTAGATTTCAGCCACGACCCATCCATTTGACTACCATGCCAGGGACAAAACCAGATGCAGACCTTGGACCCACCACTGCCGAAACACTGGCATACACCGCAACTTCCAACGACGCAGTTTGGGGGTTGGCTCCATTCACTTTGGACAATCTGCACATGTCCAACATGATGGCTTGTCTTAGATATACAGCTGCAATGGGCATTCAACCCTACGCCCCACCCCGACTATCACTGGCCCAGGGAATGTCATCTCTCCCTGTTCACATTCAAAGAACGCAGCAGCCACCAATGACTCAGCCAGCTCAACCGCAGCTCTTGACACAGAATCCAGCTTGGCAGATGTCGAACGCAGTCCAGGGAATGACTGGAATGACCCTTGACCCATCGAATTCAGCTGCGAACTATTCTCGACCACGGCGAGGAGGTGGACAGAGACTTCCGATTGGTGGCCAACATGTTCCAACTGGTGGCCAAGGATGGCCTCCGCCACCACCTCCTCCCAACCATGATGGCAACTGGGAAGGACCACCTCCAGTGAGACTGCCACATTATCCCTTAAGACCACCAGGACCCCCTAAAACCTGGCTGGCCATCCGGAGACCCAATTCATAATCCTTCGGGGCGCACTTAATGGTCTTCCCCGTGTACCACAAGACCATCAAACGAAGTTGAAGCTTGGCAAACCAGAAGTTTGGGGCAAGATGAGAGGAAGTCCATTCTGGAGGTGTTGTACTTCTTCTCCATCTATGAAAGCTACGCTGCTCATCACTGGCCGACTGAAGCATTGTGGGTTCAACAGTTGGGAAACTTTCTCGGAGGTGCAGTACGCCGACTGTACATCTCAACGACTACCGAACGACCCCAGATCTCTTATGAAGAGCTGCGAGATCGACGACTACGCCTAGCTGTTGGCTCCAGTGAATACTCAACAGCTTCAATGGAATGGCACACGTTGAAGTGGCAGGAGGGATAATCTGTCTTCAGCCCCTGACAGCCAATCCGTGAAGCTGTGCTGAGAGCCCGACCCGATGCTACCAGGAGTGACCGTGAGTAAGAGTGCGCTGGGACCGACTTCTGTGGATGCTGCCGGAATATCTCGCGAAAGAAAGCGCTACAAGACTACTGACACGTCAAGACTCTGACTGATCTTCAAGGCGTTCTAGCTGGATGGGAAGCTGCTGAAGGAGGAGATTTGCGAAGGTGCGAGTCCTCTACATACGAAGAAAGACCATCAGATCGACAGCAGCCTGCAGACGCCATTCGATCCGCTGATGATGAGAGACGAAAGCCTCCATCAAGTGGTGTAGGCTTTCCTCTTTCTCAACGGCAGGGCCGACCGCGAAGCAACAGCAGAGACCGACAAGGCCGCAATGGACGAAGCCGCGAACATGGGCCAGGACGACCCGATCGATCACCTTCGCAACGACGATCGAGTCCAACCAGAGACTACTCCAACCGTGACCCACAGGAAGAACGTGATTGGACAGATGATGGGAATTGTTTCCACTGCCATAAGCCTGGACACTTCACTAACCAATGTCCCACCAACGACGGGCAACCCTACAGTTCAAGTCAGACTGCTGGGGACCATCAGTCTCGTTTTGAGCGAGCGGACCGAGTTGCCATCGTGAGTGACGAACCAACTTCGACCTCAGAAAAAACTGCCCTCTGCTTGCCACAAGGTGACATTCTGGTCACTTATCCACCTGCAAAATCTGCACTCGACCGTGGACCCATCGTGATGGCCATGATGGATGTGGCTGGACTGGTAGGCAAGTACAGTTCTGGATACCGGCGCTACAATATCACTCGTCAGCCGGATGTTCGTCTCCGATTTGGTCCAGCATGGTCACATGAGTGAGCGAGAGTTCAAAGGCCGACAAACTCCGTTCTTGGGACAAATCTCTGGCATTGCTGGGCCTATCGAAGAAGAATACTACCAGAATGAAGTGCATTTGCCCATCATGTACCGCAACGAATTGACATATGGAAGGGCGCTGCCTGATTGACGACCACCCGAATGCTAGAACCCGACTGTTGCTGGGAAATTCAGCCCTCATCTCACTGGGTTTTGAATTGATGGCGCCCGACGGAATTCGAGTTTTTCGGCATGCGGCATGTTTGAAGCCTGCGAAATATCAACTCAACGCCATGACTCGAGCGACGACGCCCCAGCCAGCAACAATCCTGAACAACAGACAACACACGAACGCAGCCAAAGCAGCCGTGGGAATGTCGACAACAGACGCCTACATACCTATGGTACAAGATCACCATCTGCTGCAAGCACCATCAGCTGCAATTGACTCTACTAAATCCCACTCCACCGAGCCTAACGCTGCAGTTCGCTGCTACAAAGTTGAAAGTAACCAAGGTGGAACCAATACCGAAAAGAAAGAGAAGACAGCGCCGAGCAGCGGAAGCCATGGTTGGACAGCAGGAAGTAGATCTGAGCACCGTGCTGTCGCGTCCGACAACTCCAACGACTTCTCAGGTGTCCATGCATTCGTCTATCACCTTCGTGACTGGCGGAGCCGAGGAGCAGAAGGAGAAAAGCGACGACGCCGATGCATAGCATCGCCCAGGATGAGACGCGGTTAGAAAAGATCCGACATGAAACCGCTCCCCTGTCCGAAATGGTGGAACCAGATCGAGAGTTGGTGAAGATGGAGCTTGACCCTATCACGCTCAACTGGAAGAAAGAAGGCAGACGAAAGTGGAAATGGCGCGTTTCACCTTCCTTTCTCTACCGTTCTGCACGGAAGGCCTGGAAGAGGATTCAGAAACTCACTCCGGAAGAAGATTGAAGAGTGAAGGGAAGGATGAGGAAGCCTCGATGATGGATGTCAATCTCACCAACTACTACTTTCGACTACTTCCGACTACCATCGTAGCTAAGTAACCTTCGTATATATCCAAGTTACTTTTTGAGTGAGTGAGCCATATCTACGTATAAGCTACATATTATCGAGTTTTTGGTGTTTTAGTTACCTTAGGATATGTGCCGACCACTGTATGTACCTACGTTTGCTTGCGCACATTATGAGTTACTGTACAGTATATGGCATATTATGTGTATATAACATAGGACATCCGACGATGGCGCTTCAGCCAAAGTTTATCCCTTTGTTGCTAACAGTACATGTGTGTACATTGTGTTTTTGCATTGTGAACTTTTTGTGCTTTTTCTTTTGGTCCCAGATAGTCTAGTGTGTTTTTGCGTATATGCTTTGCTAGTAAGTGTATGTTGTGCTCATTTTTCTGCCTGCTGCCGTTTTTGCCTTTTCCCCTGTATGCCCTGACCGTGTACTGTGTTTATCACGAGTTTTGTTTGGGTTATGTTTTGGGTTCGATTCCAGGTTTAGCAGCAGGAGGAAATGTGCCTATCCATGACCCATATGTGTGTTGTGTGTACGTGTCGTGCTTTTGTTAGTAGTTACTACTAAACTAATAGCCAAATAGGTACCGTATGTACACCATCATATTATGTACAGTACGTACGTAGTATAGTATGTAGCACATACATAGGTGAGTAAAATAGTACCTTAGCTAAGCAATAGCTTATGTAATCATCATTCAGCTGTCAGCGGTGATTTCTCGCGCGCACGGGTGAAGTTCTGGACTCATAATCGAGAACTTCAGCTGTGGAAGCGTGAAGGCGACGTGAGTTCGAATCATCCACGACCTCGTCCTACCGTCATCCGACTAGCGACTTGAGGGACTGGACATCATTACCATCTGGCCTCTTCTGGCCCGGGATTTGATTTGTCGTGCGGTCCCGACGTTCCCCTGGGAACCATGTGTAGAGTTTCTGGACGCCGGGTACCTGAAAATACAAACAATGCAAATTACTACCGACGACAGAAGAAAGTCGCACGACAAGAAACCAGTCACCGCCCCGAAAACAGCCAATGACAGCCAAGCACTACGTACGTATAACAGTAGAGTGACAGAGCGGAGAGCTCAGTTTGTGTTTATTGTCTTTCCTTGCTTGACTGTTTCGACCGTTACGGCCAGTCAGTGACTTGATTTTATTATCGCCGACCGTATTTATTATTTACGTGATAAAACTACTACCGACCGTACGAATTTCTACGTTTATTTGATTTACCCTACCGTACGTACTTCCTTGATCCGACGCCGCCGTCGATCAAAGCTGGCTCCAGAGAGACTCTTCCGTGTCGCCGACGCCATTCATCGCTTGTTGCAGAGAGACGTTGGTACGATCCTGCTTGGTTTGGTTGGCCGCATCGCGAGATCAATTCCGTCCACAAGCACCCGTCCGATTTCGGGTTACGCCGATCCTGCTGAGCCGACGTTGGAGCGAACTGCGCCGCTACATCATCACCACGGGCCCACGTGGAGTCTTTCTGGCGAAGCGGCTCGCCAGAAACTCTACAAGCTGGAAGTCTACCGGCGAGATCAGCTAGCAGTTTGGCCAACACTTCGACTGGTGCAGTGAAAGCTGCTTGATAGGAGCTGTGGCAATTACCGGTGCACCCCACAGTTGGAACCCTCGCAGATCCTGACCATTCCGACCAGTGTGTGCTTTCGTTGGGCCTGCACATACGACAGCAGTGGCTACGCAAGAGGAAGAAGCTACCGTGGCGAGCGCTTCCTTCCTGATCGGTGGCCAACGCGAAAGGAAATGGTACGAAAACATCTTTGATTGATAATTACCGTATTATTATCAAGTGCATATTTATTTATTTATTTCAAGGTACTGTAATTATTTTAACCAATCGAATTACGGTAGAACGATAATCAAAAAAAGTAACGCGATAACCGTTTATCGTTATTTCAATTTTATTGCACTTCATACCGTTCGATTTTACTGTGTACATTATTGCCGATTTTTGTGTACGTGCATTATTTGCCCAATTTATTGTGTTCATTTTATTGCCCGATTTTATTGTGTCCGTGCATAATTTATTGTCCAATTTTATTGTGTACATTATTGTTCATTTTACATTTTATTGCGTGCATTCTTGTCCGATTTTATTGCTGATTTGTTGTGCATTTTGTCATGCCTGTGGTAACTGGGCGAGATCAGACGAAGAAATCGGCCAAGCCGAAGGAGCTAGCTCACAGCAAGCGCCTTCCCCTTTCCGACCGTCTGCTAGGCTTAACCACTCGCCAATTGGTTTCTGTTTGTTCCTAATGCTGTGTTTCAGCCAAACTCCAATGTTCCAGGTTCCTCACATCAGCATCGCCCTGTCCCGTTTGCAGATGGTTCAGACACCCTTCATGTTCCTATGTTCCTGATAACAATTTTGCTACTCACACCGCTCCGAACCGACTAACCGTCAACCCACGATTACAGGACATCTCACACGAACGACCATATAGCGGCATGGACCCTCGCTATGATCCTAATATTCGACCACCACTACAGACGCCATATTTGGGCTTACCTCAACGGCGAATCGACTTCACGCCGTCGACTGCTCGAAAGCAGGTGCAACCATCCATGACTTCGATGGAGTTGGCAGAACAGCTGGAGATGGCGAAGAATGGGAATGTGGAAGCTGTCCGTTGGCTTGAACGAAATGCAGATGCCGCCCGCCAGACGATCAAATCTCAGCAAGAACTTTTGACCATGGTCGCTGGATATTCGGTTCCACCACCTCCACCTGCAAGGGGGGGGGGCTATGCACAGGTAAATACGGTACACGATCCTACACAGTTCGTCGTAATCACGAAATTACGCGGTTCAGCGGGCGTTGGCGTGAGGCGGCGGGAGCGTGGGCGGGTGTTGGAAGCACCGAAGGTGAAGTTGCCCTACCAGTGCTCGATCGTCTGGAAGCTGCGGCACTCATACCACACCTGACTGGAGGGCGCGCGAGGATCCTCGTAACGACCGTCCGGGAGCTGCGAACAGTCCAGAACCACTGAAAAAGACAATACGCAAGCATTGATGAAGTAGGGTACCGTGGGGTAAAATCCTGTTCACTAAATTTCAGGGTTGCACATCTCAGTTATGGACCGGTTGAGACAAATCTTAGGCGATATACAAGTTCAAACATGGAGTGTACTGCCCCGAAGTGGGACTGAAGCCAAGGGTACTATGGGGTACACTCGGCCATGGAAAAATATGGCCACCTACTCTCGTCCAAATGATCTATGAAACAGCAAGTACGTAAGGAGCTTAGGTGGTCCGGTTTACCCCCATAGCACCCAGTACCCTACAGAGTGTCTCATAATAAACCGTCCACCTTTCTGTGCATGTAACTCTGGAACCACATCTTAGATTTTCATGCGGTTTTTTGTATTTTGTAGCCAAGGCTTCAACAAGTACGTGTACAAAATTTCAACTATGTGGTCCACATACGTCGGAGACTACGACGGTTTGAATCTCGAAGCTCAAAATCGACGTTTTCCTTTACTATGGAGAAACTATCGGTTTTAATTTTTCAAGATACCCTGTTTCATACGTTTGCTATGCTGGCACTGGGGATAATGCATGAGATACACATTTCCTAGCATTTTGGGACATCTTTCTTCATTACGAGGCTAATTTTATTATGAATCATGCACAGCATTACCCCTAAATCGGCACTACCAGTTCGAAAAACCTTGTTTTTGACCGCTGGAGGAAAAAGGTGTTTGAGCAGCGTCCACTGGACCTAGGAAGCTAAAATTTTGTACACACCTCAGTTGAAGCCTTGGTTACAAAATACACAAAACCGCATTAAAATCTAAGGTGTGGTTCCAGAGTTACATATGTGACACCCTGTATATTCGTAGCTTTTAGCTCAAATTACCCCCCCCCCCCCCCCCCCAAAGGGTGCCTTGGGCGCATCAGTCGCGCAGCGGTTCGATTCCTTGCTAACCCAGTGTAGCAAAGTCATGTAGGGTACTGTGGGGTAAACCCGGCCATGAGAAAATCCGACCACCTAAATTTTAGGGCAGCTACCTATTCAACAACCAATGGATCGATTGGGACAACCATATTCCTGAACTCACCTTCTATCAAATAAGCGGCCGTGTTTACTCCACAGTACCCGATCTACGTACTGTATATTATGCCAGACGATATACAAAAAAGCTCACAGCTTGGCGGAAGCTCTGGGAGGCCTTGCGGACCACGTCGACGTTCACGAAAAGGTTCTGGGGCGGAAAGGTCGGCTGCGTGGGGACGAATGTGTTGCCGCCGCACCACTCTACGAACTTGGGCACTAGGCACTGGCCCACGTCGAAGGCGAAGCTGCCCTACAGGTGCTCGATCGTGATCTGGTTCTTGCACTCGAACCACGCCTGGCTGCAGGGAGAGCGCGGATCTTCGTAGCGACCGTCCAGCTTGCCGGTGCAGTCGAAGACTGAAAAAGCAAACGCACGTACAGGCAAAACGGTGGATGAAGGATGGGGGTAACATAGGGCTGAATAGTACTGTGGGGTGTGAAAAGCTTAGCATAACGTGGGGTATGTGGGGGAAACGAACAGAAGGGCATTGTGGGGCGCGCGAACCGGGCACCGTGTGGCAGAGTGGGTGGTATAATCGCATGAGCCCGGTTCGATTCCCACCAATCAATAGTCGACAGCAGACAGGCCAATTTACTCGGACCGAGCTCGTCGGTCTTGCGTGTTGAAGCATAGGAGCCGACGTATACGGTCCGACTTCAGCTCGCACCTCATTAGCAGTCTGACCGCGTGAGTACTTTTGCCCGCACCCACAACTTCTCGTCTGACAGCGACGAGCTCACACCTTCCTCCCACCTTGCTCACACCTTGCTCGCTACGTGAAGGAAATTTGCCTGTGTGACGCGACGACTTCTTTTGGTCTGTGCGCGGTGTGGGCAAGCGACGAACAAATTTGTACGCGTGCTTTGTACGCAAGCAGGGAGGAGAGCGAAAGAAGTGAAGATCGACGGGACTGGCATGCTTTGTACACAAGAGCGGGAAAGAGCGAAAGAGCGACGGGGAGGGGAGAGAAGACAAAAGCGCCGTGTGCCACCGACGACAACGCATGTTTTGTTCAAAAGCGAAGAGGAAAAGTAGGCAAGCAGCAAGTAAAAGCGAAAGAAGCGACGAGAACGCAAGCGTGTGTCTGCCACCGACGACAACGCATGTTTTGTTCACAAGCGGTGGAAAAGCGAAGAGAACCAATTTTATACGTTACGTGTAAATTTCGCCGTGTGTCACTGTGAGGAAGGAGGAAATGTAGGCGGTGCGAGGAAAAGTCTTCGTGTGACGGGCAGGGAAGAGAAAGGTGCGGGAATAATTTTGTCCGCCGGGTGGCACAAAAGTGCGTGTGACGGGCAGAGTATGGGGGAATCCGTCGCCTATTCTAGGTGCGTGTACGGTACGTGCTAGGTGCGAGTGAGCTGAAAATCCTGTCTGCTGTCGACTAATGTCACGGTACCAAGATTACAGAGGCTGCAAAGAATTTTTATCCTGAGCCAGGGTATCGGCACCAAACCAAAAGCTGGAATACATGGGCCAACCTGGCTTCGTGGCAGCCACCCCGGGTTTCGTTTCTCACCCATGCCCTTCCCCTATTACGATCATACAAAGCAAAGCAGCTGACTTTACGCGGATTCTGGGGTGGCTGAGTTGGCAGGGCAGAGTCGGGACGAAGGTGTTCAGTTCACCACTTCAGGAACTTGGG
The DNA here is from genome assembly GCA_030247985.1 of Epsilonema sp. ZAB3_2. Taxonomy (NCBI): domain Eukaryota; kingdom Metazoa; phylum Nematoda; class Chromadorea; order Desmodorida; family Epsilonematidae; genus Epsilonema; species Epsilonema sp. ZAB3_2. Next base: position 13,377 of record JASAMW010004982.1, read on the forward strand.
GAAGAGGCACTGGCCGGATATCACGTCGAAAGCGCTCGCTTGCACTCGAACCAGTGCTGGCTGCAGGGAGAGCGTATGGGTCTTCGTACCAGCCGTCGGTCGAGCTTGTTGGAGCAGTCGAAGACGGCTAAAAGCAACACACGCGCGTAGATACCTAGGTAGGTAGGGTACTGTGTGGTAAACCCGAACACGGGGTAAACCCGGACACCTGCTTCAGCAAATGATGAACAGGGTAGCTCATTAGAGTTCCAAGGAATCGATTGGTAGAATACTGTCTCAATCGGTCGTATTGTTGCTTATCCGGGTTTACCCCACAGTAGTCCAACACTACGTAATACACTACGTAATTGGTACGTACGTACCAATTACGTTAGCTACTAATGACAGAAATAAATAACATTAGGCTTCTCTATACTGCTAATGACTACGATGTGCTGTACGTACAGATACCCACACGGACCAATGAGTCTGGCAGTTCGCGCAAAACGAACTTGGGGAGCAGGCACTGGCCAGAGATGACGTCAAAGGCGAAGTTGGCCTGGCAGAGGTGCTCCGTGGAAATGCCGCTCGCCTGGCTGCAGGGGGAGCGCGGATCTTCGTAGCGACCATCCAGCTTGTTGGTGCAGTCGAAGATGGCTGAAAGCACAACGGACTATGCATACAGTACAAATGGGGCTATGCATTGGGCGGGAGGGAGCTATGCATAAAGCACCTATGTTTTGCCAATATATGGGGTTCTACGTATGAACACGTCACCGTGGCGCAGTGGCTGAATGCGCTAAAGGCAGGTTCGATTCTCACACGTGCACACAGTACAGTACTGACCATTAGGGATAAGCGGTCGGCGTTCCCCCCCCCCCCCCTTAGCTTACCCCCCCCCCCCCCCGTAGCTTAGTGGTAGAATCGCCCGGGCGTGGTGGTGGTGGTGCGGGGGTTCACATCCCGCCTATAATATATTGGCCTACAGGGTACCACGGGGTAAACCCGGCCAAGGAAAAACCCGGCCATGGGAAAATCCGCAATGGATCGATTGAGACAAACATTCCTTGAACTCTCCTCTATCAAATGAGCTATTCGGTTCATCATTGGCTGGAACAGCGGCCGCGTTCACCCCACAGTACCTGACCCTACGTACTGTACATTACATACGCATGCCTGATGATATACAAAAAAGCTCACAGCTTTCTGTCTTGGGGCTGGCAGAAGCTCTGGGAGGCCTTGCGGACCACGTCTGTCGACGTACAGGAAAAAGTTGCAGACCTTGGGCGGCTGAGTCGGGTTGGGGCGGAAAGTGAGCGGAATGGTCGGCTGCGTGGGGACGAAACCACCCTACGAACTTGGGCAGGATGCACTGGCCGGAGATCACGAAACTGCCCTGCCCCTGACATAGGTGCTCGATCGTGATCTGGTTCTTGCACTCCAACCACGCCTGGCTGCAGGGAGAGCGCGGATCTTCGTTGCGACCGTCCAGCTTGCCGGTGCAGTCGAAGACTGAAAAAGCAAACGCACGTACAGGTAAACGGTGGATGAATTCAGGATGGGGGTAACAGGCAAATACGTGGGGTAATGAATAATTACTGTGGGGTGTGAAAAGCTGAGCATACGTGGGGGTATGTGGGGGAAACGAACAGAACGGCAAAAATATATAATTGGGCTTTAGGGGAAGAATGGATCACACAGTGTAAACGAAGGAGGCAATCCCTGACTCATATTCGCCCCATTTTATTGGGTTTTTCATTTCCCCATTTTATTGGGTACCCATTTTATTGGGTTTTACGAAACCATTTTATTGGGTTTTACGAACCCATTTTATTGGGTTTTTTGATTCGTCATTTTATTGATTTTTTCGATTCCCCATTTTATTGGGTTTTTCGATTCCCCATTTTATTGGGATTTTCGATTCCCCATTTTATTGGGTTTTACGAAACCATTTTATTGGGTTTATCGATTTCGTAAAACCCATTATAATGGTTTCGTAAAACCCAATAAAATGGGTACCCAATAAAATGGGGAAATAAAAAACCCAATAAAATGGGGCGAATATGAGTCAGGGATAGCCTCCTTCGTTTACACTGTGTGATCCATTCTTCCCCTAAGCCCAATTATATATTTTTGAGAACGGTAATGTGGGGCGCGGGAGAAACAGGTTAGTACACATTTTAATGTAGTACGCAGACATCGGCACTGTTTCCAGGGTGAGGTCATGCTTTGCCATTATGCGTGGGGGTAATGCAGAAGTGGGGTACACGTGGGGGTATGTTGATTTTATTTTTTGGGGTGTGCTTGGGGTATTGTTCAAATTCTCAAAATCTGGGGGTCTGCGTGGGGGTGTGCTGAACATACCCCAGTGGACCCCAGGCCGATGTCTGATTTGACTACGTATGTACGTATTCACAGTATGCAGTAGCACTGCGCCGGCTTGTATGTAGTTGTAGACGCCGAACAGTAGAACGGGCTGCAGGCGTCGCGCGGATCCGGATGCACACTGGGCCCGGTCTGGCAGTCTATCACGGGCACCGGCGGTTCTGAAAAGCAAACAAGCGAGGAAAATTTTATGGTACTGACAAAATCGACACCGAACTGTTTATTCCCTTTTTCCCCGCTTACAAGTTACAATGGCATGAAAGAAACAGCCAAAGTTCCGTTTTTACGTGGGCATAGCCCCCCCCCCCCTTTGCATAGCCCCCCCCCCCTATGCATAGCCCCATATTGGCAAAACATAAAAAATGACCCATGCATAGCCCCCCCCCCCCCTATGCATAGCCCCATATGTACTGTACAGTACTGTACAGTACCTGAACTTACCTACATAAGCTGGTCATAAGGTACCCATAGCCACTCCCACACCAAGCTAAGATACCTATAAGCCTTCTTGGGGGTGTATTGTACTAGAATAACCCTGGTTTGACCGCAATTATGCCCTACAACACGAGCTTTTGACCTAAAAATATGCCTCTACGCACCTTTTAAAAACATAAAAAATGTCCCATGCATAGCCCCCCCCCCCCCTATGCATAGCCCCCCCCCCCCCCCCCTATGCATAGCCCCATATAGGACCTCTCAATTTTTGCATAGCCCCGGGGCTATGCACAGGTAAATACGGTAGTACACAACATTTTGGTACCTTGCGGGTTCTGTGAGCGGCTGAGTTGGCAGGGTCGGGATGAAGCTGTTCACACCACCGCACCATTCCACGAATTTGGGCAGGAGGCACTGGCCCGAGATCTGGCCCGAGATAACGTCAAAGGCGTAGTTGGCCTGGCAGAGGTGCTCGGTCGTGATCTCGTTCTTGTGCACTCGAACCACGCCTGGCTGCAAGGAGAGCGCGGATCTTTGTAGCGCCAATCGAGCTTACCCGTGCAGTCGAAGACGGCTGAAAGCACAAAACACCGTATTTTTAACAGTGCAATACAGTGAATGCAGTCCTACAACTACGGTACTTATGAACACGCGCTGTACAAGGGCGGGTTCGATTCCCACACCCTGCAACACAGTTCCCCGTTAGTACGTATACACACACCAGGTACAGGGGTACAGGGTACTGTGGGGTAAACCCGGCCATGGAAAAATCCGACCAGCTTCAGGGTTATATCATTCGATTCCTTCAGGAGCTTGGGTAGCCAGGTTTACCCCATGGCCGGGTTTACCCTGGTATTTGACCGCTGTCCGGCGCTCGTCTGTAATCGCTACTACGCTGCTACTAAACGTCTGACAAAGAAGTGACCAAGAACTACTAAAGCGTCGCATGCGGGGGTGACAACTGACTTTTATGTACACTTCCGGATACAGCCTTCATAGAGCAATGCGGTCAAAAAAGCCACGGATAACTATTAGCGAGATTTCCAAATCAAAAAACCGCTTCGCCTTGGCCTAGTGGTAAAATGACAGGTCGGGGTTCGATCTTACACGGGCCGCCCTGTGGCAGAGTGGTATAATCGCATATGAGCCCGGTTCGATTCCCACCAATCCATGTTACGGTACCAAGATTACCACAGAGGCTGGAATCCTGAACCAGGGTCCCGATCCCATTCCCAGCCTGTCTCGGTACCAAACCAAAAACTGGAATACATGGGCCGCCATGGCTTCGTGGCAGAATCACACGGATGGGCCACCCCGGGGTTCGATTCTCACCCATCCCCCTGCCCTATTACGATCATAGCTGACTTACGCTCTGGGGTGGCTGAGTTGACGAAGGTGTTCACACCGCCGCACCACTTCACGAACTTGGGGAAAAGGCACTGGCCGGAGATGTCGAAAGCGTAGCCCTCCTGGCAGAAGTGCTCGATCGTCTGGAAGGCCTTGCACTCGAACCAGTGCTGGCTGCAGGGAGAGCGTGGGGCTTCGCAGCGGCCGTCGAGCTTGTTGGAGCAGTCGAAGACGGCTAAAAGCAGCACACGCGCCGTATACACGTAGGTAGCCAGGTAGGGTACTGTAACGAGCTATGGTGGACTGGAACGAAAGCACACAAGCGCTTGAGCTAGTGGCCGAAGCCTGGCGCTCTGCCGTACCCCTGTACGTGGCACCCTCTATGTAGCTAGGTATAGAAGCAGGAAACCAGCACGACGAACAACGTTGTAGCAAAACGAAGACAAAGCAAAGTTAGGCAAAAGTCAACGCAGCCGACTCTGAACACAAGGTTTACCAAGACTGAGTCTTTTGGAAACTTGGATGAGATAAGTAACACACAGTTTAGTACATGAGCAATCCTGTTTGGGTCAACATTGTGACCGCTACAATAGTGCAAAACCTGCTGCTGCCATTGGGCAAATGCGACAGGGGACGACATCAAAGACAAGGGGCATGAGCGCCAACATTTGAATAAATGTGGATGCATACTACTGTAACTTACTTACATACGTATGTACAAACCCTACTGCTAGTGTCACAGTACTGTGGGGTAAACCCAACACGGGGTAAACCCGGACACCTAAGCTTAGCTGCCGCTTCAGCAAATGATGAACATGGTAGCTAGTGCCCTATAATATATTTCGATCATAATCTATAAACACACTGAGCTTACGTCATTGGATGACGTCGAAGGAGCGTCACTGGCGTTCCTCCAGGATTCCCTGCCAGCAGATCTGGCTGCACGGGGCCTTGGGTCGCTGTAGGTGCCGTCCGGAAGCTGCTGCAGTCCAGGAGCACTGAAAAAAAATGTAAACCCGGTTATGAGAAAATCCGGCTACCTACAATAGTTTCATGGCTAAACCCGGTCGAGAAAAAACCGTTTCAGCCGCATGTAAAATAAAAAACCGCATGCGTTTTTGGGTGTATAGCCCCCATGGGGGTCCAATGGCATCACCAGCTAATCTAGTCACTTGAGCCTAATAGCTAGTATAGGGTAGCGTGGGGTAAAACCGCCCACGGGGGAAAATCCGTCCTGACGCTTTTAGGAAGAAAGAGGCACACCCATGTTTTGTGGGGATAAAAGCGCCATAGGTGGGCGGATTTTCTCCTTCGGCGGTTTTACCCCACGCTACCCCATATACGTATACCCGGCGGGTTCTGAGGTTTGGTCGGCTGCGTGGGTCATTGCACCCACTTCGGGGCCAGGCACTGCCCGGAGATCATTCGGATCAGGGACCCCCGCCCTACCCACACAGCTTTCAAAAAGCATAGCTTACGCTTCTGTTGCTAATTCCCTGGCCAGGTAGGCAAACGGGGGTACTGCGGGCTAATTCAGGCCATTTCCTTCCCCCGACCGGCCCGAATTATCCCGCGCCATCCACCCACACGTAGGGTGCTCTGGGGTAAACCTGGACACGGGGGTAAACCCGGACACCTAGTATACCTCAGTAACCACGACCGATTGAGACTAATCGATTCCCTGAACTCTCCTCTTTCAAATGAGCTACATGTTCATCATTTGCTGTAAGCGGTAAGTTCAAAAAGCTTGTCCGAGTTTGCCCCACAGTACCCTACAAGATACACACATTTCGTCACTAACTTACGCGGTTGAGCGGGCGTTGGCGGAGGCGGCGGGAGCGTGGGCAGGACGAAGCACCACTGGAGGAGGCACTTGCCGGAGATCACGTCCAAGGCGAAGCAGCCCTGGCACCGGTGCTCGAAGCTGCGGTACTCCTACCACAGGGCGCGCGCGGATCCTCGTTGCGACCATCCGGCAGCTGCGAACAGTCCACAACCGCTAAACACAATACGCAAACAAACGTGGGGTAAACCTGGCCACCTGGGATGCATATCTCAGCAGCCCATGGACCGGTTGAAACAAATGATTCCTTGTTTCGAATGAGTTTAGTTCATCACTGCTGAGATAGCGAGTGCAAGGGAGCTTACCCCCCAGTATTTTTGGGTGTATAGCCCCATGGGAGCTCCAATGGGTCCAACCTCCAAATCGAGAGGTCCAAAGGGGGGTTACACACTGGGGGATACACAATGGGGGGATAGGATGGGACAAAATTTATGTTTGTGAGGTGTGTAGAGGCTATACAGAGGAAAAAATTTGTTTTGCCAATGGGGGTTATTCACTGGGGGATGTACCGTATTTACCGGTGCATAACCACCCCTCATGTATAGCCCCCCCCCCCCCTCATGCATAGCCCCATATTGGCAAAACATAAAAAGTGCCAAATGCATTGCCATGCACCGGTAAATACGGTACCAAAGGCGATATACAATTTCAGGAGGCATTTCTGCCCTCAGTAGGACCGAAGGGCACTATCGCCATGGGGTAAACCCGGCCATGGAAAAATCCGGCCACCGCTTTCAAGGCTGCACTTTCTTTCAAAATGAGCTATTCGGTTATTTGCTGTAGGGTTTGCCCCGTGGCCGTGTTTACCTCATAGTATCCCACACCCAGACCTGGGCTAAAATTTCGCCTGTTCCGCTTATACGCCAAAGCTACGAGTAATCGGCCAAAACAAGCTTTTGGCTAAAATTCCCCTTATCCCTTGCCCTTACTTGTAGTTAGCTAGCGTGAGATTTCCAATAGATTAGCCCTTCCTAAAACTAACCCAGCATCAATAAAGAAAAAGCAGCCTTGCTTACGCGGAGCAGGCAGAGTGGTGGTAGAGGGCGTACAGTACTTGTCACAAATAGGGGTAAAAACTTTGTCCAAGGCGACAAATTGCGTCAAATATTTGTAAGATTTGTCCTATTTTCTATGGCTCATTTGACAGGAATTTGTCGAAAAATTTGTAGCTGATTTGTCGTTTACAAATCTTTGTCAGTCATTTGTCCCCGACTTTGTCGCAGCTTGCGATAATTTGTCATCATTTGTCAGCAAAAATTTGTCGAAGCATTTGTCGAATTTGTCCAGTGCCAAAAGGCGAACCCAAGCAAGGGTAGAAAAAGATTTATGACCACCGCTGGTCAGTCGCCTCGCTCCGCCGCCTCTTTACTTAATCCTTGCCTCCCTTCCCTTCCCTCTTCCCATCCCAGGCTGCACTCATAGTCATTTTCTGTGCCCAGCCCAATGACCTTGTTTACTTTCTTTTCATCGCTGCATCAATAATTTTTCACGAATAGTTCATCCGCAAAATGTGGAAAACAAGAGCGACCATTTCTTGCGGGCAAGTACTGTACGTATGAAGGAACACAATCACGTCATACTACGAGTTGGGGTACAATAAGCAAAGCATAGTGTAGCTGTTGCAAGGTGTAACGTACACTTTACGTACGTACTACTACCTTATCTACCTATGTTCATCGTAAATAATACGGAGGCTACATACTTATGTACTACAATGTAGGCCTACGTGGCAGTCGATTATACGTAGTCCCTTATTCTCTTGCTACTGAACATTCTCATCATTTTCTTGCGTAGCAGGGTTTTCGTCCTTGCAGTACTGTTGACGCCAGCTCGTAGAAACAGTGTTGAGCATGCTGGACGTAGCCTTCTTTTCATCTTCGCTAGACGCGAGCGGAATTCTGGCGAAGACAAGTTTAATGGCTGCTTGGACTTTCTCCTGATTCAGGTGGCCATAGGCAACTGTGCGCGTCTTTTTCCCAGCCCACCGATTTCCATCATTAGCAGGAAGAATGAGATGATGTTTCCGCTCTTCCGGCTTGAATATCGCCTCCAGAATCCCTTTGAGTAGCCTGTACATAATGCGCAAACTTATGAAGTCAATACAAAATATGTTTACTTATTTTATACATACATACAATACGTACCGTTACCGTACGTTATGTATGTACGTATGTCCAAAATTTATGGAAATTTTTACCTGATCTTTTGCATGCATAATAAAAATTTGTTTACCGAGTTCTTTTTCCATCTGCTTTCCTGACCAAGTCCACAACTGCTGCTTCCTCTAAGAGCGCTGGCGTGTCTCCTCCAGCGTCCGTTGCATTCAGCAGGTCAGGCGTGATGTCCCCCCGACTGCTGTCCCTGCCATCACCGAACAGCATGTCGTCGTTCGATGGCGGTACCAGCGGCCGTGCTGTTGTTACTGTCGTCGTTCGATGTACCATTGGTTGGATTTGAAGCGCGGCCCTGATATCTAGAAAGCAATGTACACTACGCCATACTTTTGGAAAATAAAGTACACAACTACTCTTTAAGAAAATTTAGCCCTATTTATTCATCTGAGAGCAGACAGAGAAAAGTGAGGTACTTTATGTTGGCTTCATACCAAAACTGTTTTAGCTGAAAGTGCCTGCCTACGTAGCTTTTTGTAAAAAATTTTGATCGGACATGTAAAACAAGGGCTAATTATTATTTAGAGTTTCCCTTTATCTACATTATGCGGTTCGAAATTTAAGTACAAACCTTGTAGAATTTCGGTTTGCTCCTGTGCTGCGACAGTCTGAGCTTCGATTGCGTCGGCGATTCGCTCCAATGCGCTGAGAATTTTGTCAGGAATGGCATCGGTAGAGCAAGCAGGATGCTGTTTAGCCTGACAGCCAGCTGGCTCCTGATCTTCTGATCCTGCTGCAGCAGTGGATTGGAAGCTTCTTGTCTCCTCCTCATGAGGGGTTCGAAGGATGTGGAGTTCTTTGTCGATGCCAGCTTTGTTCAGATGCACTTCATCCGCCGTTGAGAGAATGCCAGAAGTAATAGAGGCAGCGATGTTGACGAGGTCGGTTTCTGTATCTCCAGTAATAAGCGTTTTCTGCTGGGGATTCACTTTCGGCTCCACATTCTCATGCAGCAATCGCCCGCACACTTCAGCTCTACCTTCTATCTCAGCCCATTCCACATCATCTGTGACGGTTGAAACCCCAGCGCTGGGGCAGTCGACGAGCTGAATAGTCGCCCTGGAAGCCAAGTCGGTTCCATTCGCCTGGAAACAAGCACAAACCATTTACTTACGTAGAAATTCAAGTTAAAATTTAACGCCAGACTACTGCTGTATTTTCATGTGGGTCTTTCTTTATTACTTCGTTGTATTGTGTTTTTCTCACAAAATTACAGTAATGAAGTAGCCTATGTACTAATTACCTCTGCTATCTGCGGCTGATAAGCATCCTCATTGTTTTGACTTTGAGCCTGCTGCTCAGTCGTTTCCGGTTCCTCCTCGCCAGGAAACAATGTCTGTGCAGTCGCGTCCAGGTCCGCCGGTGAATTTCCAAGTGCGGCTATTTCTGCTGCAAACTCTTCAGTACTACCGTCACTATGCTTCCAGGGGTAGGAGAACTGAACGCCTATTTCAACTGTTGAAACCAGGGGGGCAAAAGTTTTGGTTTCCACTCTGCTCCACTCCTTGTTCCCGGCGAATTTTAGAATAGCATATCTTGGCAAGCTGACCTTGCTGCGACTTTTCGACATGACGGTGGCAACGCGAAAGCAAGAAGGGAAAACGCTGATAAAAGTCAAGGCACCGTTTTCTTTAGGAAAGGATCTTTAGGAAAGGGTAAAATTCTGTGATGCATGTGGTCCTATCTGAGCTACCTACTGTAAAATTCCTAAATTTTGGATAAATTTCTTCGCCTATTTTCTTAGTTTGTAGACCAAATTTGTATCACCCAAGCTTAACTGACTACTATCATTCCTTTGGAATTTGGATACGACTTTATTTCGTACTCAAAGTAGTGACATGGACATCCAAAATGTAGACATCCAAAATTTTTTTGTTGTACAGTACGTAACTGAAGATCCTATGAAGCCACAGCCGGGCCAATGTTAGAGATAATTATGTTAATGACTAATCCGATTATTCCGTCCCAGCCCTGGCCAAACAATACCTCACAGGTGAGGATGGAAGAGAAGAAAGACCACAAAGAACGTTGCGCGACAAACAGGCGAAAAAGCAAGAAAATGGCTGGTGCGCAGCCGTGAACCATGCATTGTAATGAGGATTATCGCATGACCCTGCAGTAATGCTCAATATTGTGAAAGGGATCTTGACAGCGCAAGGCAAAAGACACCCGGAACATCATTGCCGTATGACAATCGTTTGACACATGCATAGCACATCGTTTGACACATGCATAGCATACATTGTATACCAAAGGCGGCGCTAGACATGCGTATACCAAAGGCGGGCGGTGGATCAAAAAGAATGGTGAACGCTTTTATCGGCTGTACATAGTACATAGGCACATAAATTATATGTGCGTGTACACGAAATGTTCTTGCAATACAGCACCAACTTCGCTACTGTAGGTAATGGTTGTAAAAAATACGCTTAATCCTTTCAGTAAAGGGTTGGCCCTCCCTTATTCTCAAGAACCTGCGGAATAACTTTGAACATATGCAATATGTATGCGCGACATTTTTTCACAGTCAAAGTACTCCAAAACTCCTTGATCACTGCAATCAACTCATCCTTTGTCTTTGGTTGCCTCTCTCTCTTGAAGAGCTTCAACTCATGCCACACTGCAAGGAGTAGAAATCGTTTACCCTGTGACGTACAGTACCTACGTATGTACGTATGCTGTGAATACTATAATGTACAATATAGGACAAACAAAACATTGTGATTTTTCCTTCTTACCCGACTCAACGCCACTAAGATCTGGTGACTCAGGTGGCCAAAAGCCCTTCGTGTATCGAATATTGTTGTCCTTTATCCATTTCATGGTGTCGTGGCTCTTATGACAGGAGGCAGAATCGGCAATAAGTACGTAATCCCCATCCGGATAAGCCTCCTTGACAAATTTGGGAATCGAAGCTTGAAGGACCTTGCAGTAGTTTGCAGAGTCGACGTTTCCCTTTCGTTTATGAGGATCTGGCTGCTTTCTGTCCGGCAGCACAATTTGGAGAGGTACGGCACCATTCCAGCTGATTCCACCCCAAACCATCAGCTTGAAAGGAAATTTAGAGCGGGCGCGTAAGACTGCATACGGGCAGTCGACTCCATCTTCTAAGAAAACTTTTTGCCGATAGCCGCCTGGTCCCAAGGTGACCCATGATTCATCCGTAAAAATGTACTTCGTCATAACATTTTTGTAGTCGCCCAAAACTTTCTTGCAGAATAAGACCCGTTTCAGCTTGTTCTGCTCCTTCACCACCTGTAGTGGAACAGTTCTGTGTACACATAGGTGTACGTACGGACGTACGCTATATTGTACCCACCCACTACATTTATTTGTGGCATGCAGCTGAAACAATCATATCCCTACCAAATATGTATGTAATGTACTGTACTGCACCCGTACATAAACTCACTGGGGGTTTACCTGACAGTACTTGATGTTTCTTGGCTTAAACTTGAGGAACAGTCGGGTACGGTTGACTGTGTTTAGGGAGACATAGGTTCCCCTCTCATTCAGCTGACGACGAAGCTTCTCAGCAGAAATCCTACCTTTCGAGTTTCGGATTTGTTGAGCAATAAAGTCCTTATCTTCCTTAGATAAGCAAGGACCAGGACGAATGCGGTTTTTAACTTTGTAATGTCCACGTTGCAATGTACGGCTCAAGAACTTGCGAATTTTTTCAGGGCGGAGAACAACGCCTTCTCTTTGACTAACAATCACAGAAATTTCTTTCGAGTTCTTGCCAATATGGAACTCATTCCAGATGATTCGCTTTATAGCCTCAGGATATGTACCCTTTTTCCAAAGTTTCAAAGATGACATGGAATCCAAACAACAGCAAACATTTTGCGCTGCTATCTCCAAGCACAAGTGGTATGTACGTACGGTATGGTATAACAAGCCACACACAGAGTGTGAGGCAGAGCGAGGGAACAGCAGAGAGGAGTGGAGCGGGCGACTGGACAACAGACGCGCACTCTGTTTGCACAGGCGGAGGGAGGGAAAGCAAGGAGGGGACAAAGCAGGGCAGCAGCCCACCCATCGGCTAACTAAGATCCCTTTCCTTTGGCCCTGGGGGCGAAAACATTTGTCAGAATTTGTAGTGATTTGTAGCTAGCAACATACAAATAAGAGACAAATCAGCATTTGACATCTTTCGACAAATCTTTGTCACATTTGTCCCCGTCAAGAATATTTCACCCCTATTTGTGACAA